>MJUU01006287.1:4389-27664 GCA_002080025.1 Modiolus philippinarum
AGGTTACAAGGGTTACATGCATGGGGAAGCGAGGTTACAAGGGTTACATGCATGGGGAGGCGAGGTTACAAGGGTTACATGCATGGGGAATCAAGGTTACATGGTTTACACATATTGAAATCCAGGTTACAAGGGTTACATGCATGGAGAGTCCAGGTTACAAGGGTTACATGCATGGGGAAGCGAGGTTACAAGGGTTACATGCATGGGGAATTAGGGTTACAATGGTTACATGCATTGGGAAGCGAGGTTACAAGGGTTACATCCATGGGGAAGCGAGGTTACAAGGGTTACATGCATGGAGAATCAATGTTACAAGGGTTACATGCATGGAGAATCAATGTTACAAGGGGAATCGAGGTATGGGAATTGACGTTACAAAGGTTCAAAAATAAAAAAAAATCAACAGATCTCGACTGCATGTTGCCTTCACCATCGTTCTTGTCAGGGTTCTCCGAAGTCAACGGAGGTATATGCAAGCAGCAACAACATGTGGTGAAGCAAGGTTGTTACATATCAAGTTGACAACAGACAAATCGAAAAGTCCATCTAGGCCTTTCAGGATCGACATTTTGTCAGACAAAGAAGGAAAAATTGCCAGAGCGAACATAAATTTACAGGTTACAAGGGTATTTACAAGTGTGACCGGAGTGTCAGTCCATACATGAAAATCAGCATAATTTGATTTACTACCAGTGCCTCCTCGTCCGGGGATCGTACCCTGGACCTTTTGCTTTCTAGCTACCCAATGAGCTCAGTCGATATTTATTGGCTATATATCTACTACCTGAATATAACTCAGGTATGCACCTCTGTGACATTCCCCCCACCAAGAGTCATCATACTCGCCAGATGTATGACTCTTCAGCCAGTGCCTGGCTAGTTTTCTTGTTCTATCCATCGTGGGTGTTTTAGTTGGAGCGCCAATGTGACCGTAGAATTTCGTACATGAAAATCAGCATTGTTTTACTACCACTGTCTCCTCGCCCAGGGACCAAACCCTGGACCTTTAGCTTTGTAGCCAGCCCCGCTAGCGATTGAGGTAAAGAAATATTCCGTCAGCACGGTCGATATTTACTGGCTAGGACTACCTGAATATAACTATGGTATGCACCTTCGTGACACAAGCATGGAGATTTCAGGTTACAAGGGGAATCCGTCCCGGGGGATAATTTCCAGGTCAACATGGAATTAAAGGTTACATTTGTTACAACTGCCATGAACAACACAGATGCTAAAGTGATAAGGAATGGAAAAAAAAGGAGTGAAAGGGGGTACGTGTAACGGTTTATATTATCCGCCATGAAATAAGTCCAATCTTTCGACGATGATGTAATAACTTATGTCCCATTTGTCTGTACATATATTGCAAAGGTCTATGTTGTGTCCATAAGTGAATACATATTTCTTGTGATCAGTAAAAGATAACATCTTCAAATGTACAAATAATTTATTTTCTGCTATATATATATATATTAATTTCCTGTATAATACAAATCTCTTAAATTATATCCACAACAACAGCTACTGAATCAATGTTCATGTCCGAATGACTCACAACATTAACTGTGTTAACTTAAATGTCAAGGTATGTCAGTAGCAAACTTTCAATGTCAATTATTCTGACTACAGTCCCGACAAAACCATTCACTGTCATCATTGGCTGCATATACTTTGTACGCTTTGTACCCAATGTCTGCACAGGTTCTATGGTACCAGTTGTTGCATTCAGAGCACAAAATCCATAATGCCCCTGGCCTCCCAATTTTCCTACATTTCACACATTTCCCCTGCAATGAAAAAAAGTTGATTAACTATTATGCTCCATTTTGGTACTGTTCAATTACTTAAATTTTCATTCGGGTGATCTTACATATCCTTCAATTATGCAATATACTGTTTTGTAATTATACTTGTTCCTCTTAAATATTGTATATGTAGGTCACATATCTTTCAAGAGCTATATGCACCTGTTTGTAAATTTGCCTGCACATAAATACATAATGCCCTTGCACCATATAAGCACAGCTATAAGGTCAGGCTATCTATTGCAAAGCCTGTGTTTTTCCATGTGGGGGTAGGGTAGTCAATGCTTTGCCTACCTTTCAGGTATTTGGGGAGTCTTGCATTCTGACATCAGAACTATTTTTTTATTACATTAGTAAAATGAAGCTATGAGGAAAATGCTACAAAAATATGCCAGGGTTGAATATTAACAAAATATGCAGAGCGGCATGCAGGGTGAGCCCTGGCAAATGGAATTCAGTTGTCCAGCCAATATTTCTACGAGCCCAGGAACATGTTCGCAGAATATTTCAGTATCCACCTGGCCTACATTGCATCCCCACGTTTCCCATTGCACAATTTTTACAACCATCTGTTCCCATGTTTTCGATTAGTATGCTCTATTCTAGTTAGACAGAGTAGGTCCTCCCCCCCAATGTGCACAGTATTCATACGACCAATTTCTTCCTACCAAGAATGATATCCAAAACGCACTTTAAACAAGATAAAGTAGTAAATACTTGCTTACCGTAGGGGTAGCTGGTTGGGCCTGCAACAGTGTAGAAAATGTTTGCCTCCTTGGTGTTGCACTTTCTGTTCTACATGTTGTTGACGGTGGCAAAATCTCATTGTCTTTTTCCGTGAGGCTAACTGGTGTTGGTGGTGGGGGTGGCAGTTCCAGTCCTCCAAATGTGTCGCCCAAGTCTTCCAATGCCTCCATTGGAGGTGGTGGCAGGGGTAGGCTTTCGTCTAAATCGGTTAAATTTAGTGGTGAGGGTGGCGGTGGCAAAATGAAACTCACTTCATTCTCCATATTGGGCAATGGTGGAACAACTGTAATAGAATAATAAACATGTATCATTTACAACGCTACATGTAGGGTTACGCATAGACGTGCATAGATGCTGATGTATTATTTAAATGACACTCTTGTTTAGTTTGATGGGCTAACAGAATGCAATTGACGTTAATGCTATATTGGCATGACCTTCTGTTGAGTTATGAAACTCTTCTCTTACTACGACACTACTAGATATGTAGTCTACATAACATTTATTTTGAATCAAATCCTTCTAACTCAATACTTGCTTATGTGAGTATGCAGACAAACAATGCACAGAGCATTAAAAAAAAAATACAAACCGTCATTGTCATTTTCCTCTTCATTACTATGCACATGTTCCTCATTATCTTGTACTGCATCTAACTCCCCATCTTCCTCTATGTGAAATATAATGTTCACAAGTTCTGGAAAAAAATAAAAATGTGTTTAGCAATAACCCATCAAGCATTAATATCAGAATCCATAGCTATAAGCTAAACTTCACCCGTAATAGGTAGGTAGGAGTCAACAACAAAAAGGAATGTTTTAGATAACATATATATCATCAGTGGTGACTTGTGTAAAGCTTTTTATACAGGATTTGTCTCTTATTACAAGTTGGAGTTGGAAATAATTCTCCATGGTAGAGATGTATGCTCTTCACTTTTCTTAGATATGGTGTACTTGTACATGAGATAATATGTCATGTGTACACTTTGTTCAATTACCTTTTATCTAATTTTGTAAATTCTATAACCTACGGATTAAATCACAGTTTTAATTGTCCTTAGCTATATTTGACATTACTGATTATTCGGACTTTGTTTAGCTTTAGGCATTTTAAACATTTTTTGCATTCATAGATTTCCTTTGTTTGGGGTCAAAAGTGCTGCTGATCAGGAATTAATTTCCGAAATGGCCATACAGCTCATTCAAATTATTGCAGTTAACATATGTGTTATGGTCTCGTGTTCATTTTTTTCATATCCTTTCGTAAAATATTGAATTTGCAACCTGTTTTGGTGGGTCTCTTTAAATGAGTAAAAATTTTTTATTTACTGAAATCTATTAAGAACATGAAGTTTTATTATTCATTCATCTAGAACATGGGCTTTACGATTGCGAGTTTTCTAGGAGCTTAAAGTTCTACTAACTTGTCCACATTTCTTCCTTAAAAACTGCTTTAGGCAGCAACAGGCATTTGGTTGGCTTCCCCTCAATTCTGACTGTCTTATTACATCTGCCACCTAGACTTTTCACCCTGCCTGCTGGGTCGCTGCAGCCAAGAAACTGTGCCATGGCTTTGCTAGGCATTCCCAATTCTGTGCTCTTTACGATGGCGGCATTACCAGAGTTTACTTCCTGAAATATTTACCAACAGAAAGTAAGTGAACTTAATCGATATAAAGACTAATTAACATACATACATAACAAAAGAACAAGAATGTACATATATGTTGTCGTAGCTGAGGAAGGTCAACAGAGTTGTCTTTCTTTGGTCATAATGCATTGACAATAAGAGTTATCTATCCTTAGTTGCTATAGATTAAATCAAATATTAGGATTCTGTTTTAAGCTCTTATTCAATTCAAATATTGTGTTAATGTGTAATACATCTAGTGCCGAAAATTTGTCTTCAGTTCAGCAGATGTATGTACATGAATGTATTTATTGAGGCTTGTGTAGAGAATGTTTGTATACAGGATAAATATACCGTACTATTTGAAGAAAAGTTATCTTGGATATTATGACAACTGTATACTCAATGCTTCTGATATTGTAACACCCACTAAATAAGCAGAACAGAGAATGGTTTTTTTGGTTACATTTAGTCTCATTTGGTTTGTGAACAAAGCTTACCTCCAGGTTAAATTTGTCTTGTTGACTCATCTTCACTGGATCTATCATTGCACTACCCCTTAAACTCTGCTTATAATATGGTAGCAAAATATCCTCCATATATTCGTCCACCTCCTCCAATAGGTCTGGTCTACCACATAGATTAGTAATCTGTAATGAAAAATGAAATCAATTGACAGGCCATATTGATTTACCAAAAATATTGTCAAATTCTAAATGTAAATTTGTAATTTGATGTAAAAAGAAATCACAACATTTAAAATAGTAAATCAAGCATTATTTCAGTCATGTGTAGCACAGAGGAACCAATAATTTACACCTCAGAAAAGTTACGGTTTAAGTTTGCCCAAACAGGGGGTAATTAACAATTCTTTTTTCTATTTGTTTTTGTTTGTTTGTTTTTTTTTTTTTTTTTTTTTGACTTGCCCACCAAAATATTATGTGACACTATGTCAAATGTTTGTTACAAATCCAGCTTGACGAATTTATGCCACAAAATAGAATGTTCAGGCATAAATTTCATTCAATGGTTATTGCATTTGAACCATATTCATAATTTTACTCATACTTAGGGTTCAATGTCCAAAAACAGGGTTTCATGTTCATATCAAACCAAATAAAAAACCTTTGCACAATTCATTCACATTTTCATTTCCTGCTTACCCAATTTGTTTTGCGTTTTCGTGATTTATAGGTAACTTGTACTTTCTGTTGTAGTATAGTGTGCACTTGTTTGCCCCTTTTCTCCAAACAAACATGGAACCAATATAAGGCATAGAAAATAAGTTGTGAGTTTAGGGTAACCCGACCCTACCTAAACTTTAATGCCTACCCTAACTTTTTTTTTGCCTATTTTAAAACAAGCACTGTTAAAGTCAGAAATGTTCCTCTATTACTACAATGTAAAAAAGATATTAAAAAAAAAAACATAAAAAATTCCTACCTACCCTAACTAACTTTTAAAACAATGTTACCCTAAATTCACAATTTATTGTTCTAGGCCTAAATAACAATGTTTAAAATAGCTCACACTTACTACTTTCGCTACAGTTAAAGTGTATGACACTCCCTCCAATATCCTTAGGTCCGCTCCAGGAATCGACTCCTTCAACTTCAAAGTCTGTTCATTTATCACATCAATGGTTATCTGATTAACTGCCTGCAGCAGGCATGGCAGGGCAGCAGATGCAGACTTGGCATGGTCTTCCAAGATCTTTGCATTGCCTGGCATCTTCTCTCCTTTTGGGGCACATATTTTTAGGACCATCAACCTACTAAAATATCTAAAAGAAAATGGAAATACATCAACAAATATCTCAAATTTCACGGAAAGTATTTGCAATACTAGCAACTAGGGATGTCAAAATGCATGAAAAGTGCCACTCGAGTACTCGGATTCAATACTCGATTACACTCGAGTACTCGGTGATCTTTTGAAACGAAAATAAATAGACTTCAAGATGATATATAACTACAATATTGCTCAAATGCCATAACAAGAGCACCAATTACTGATTGTGTACCATTATAGCCAATCAAAGGTTTGAATAAACACCATTCAATTAAAGCAAAATTATATAAAAGTTTTTTTTTATTATAACAACTTGTTTTTGTTAAGTAACAATCAATTTGTTTAAATCACAATTAACTCTTATATAAACATCTTGGGACAACACGGTTTAGTCATATAATTTTTCAGTAAAGAATATCATTTGATAACAAAGTGTACATTTTCGGCATTTAAGTTATTAGACAGCCGATTTACTCAAAAGCACTATTGAGTCGCAAATGAGTCTTTAGATAACAATCTTGCTGCTCAGCTACTGTACCTACATATTTTAGTTAAATCAATTCTTCGTATGTACCATTTAATTTCAAATGTCGACATAAAGGAAGTCGATTTTCGTGAAATAAAATTCATTTTAAAGCAACAGCAACAAATTTGCTTTAATGTGTACGAAAAGAATTGATGTGTTAAAAGTTGTTTAGTTTATTTACAGCTACCAACAGAGTTATTTCTGTCCATGTCTTCTTACACTTGTTGCGACAAAGGGTTCAGTTTTCATTGTTTTTCATAATTTTTGCATTTTGGGATGGAAAGGTATTTTTGTGAGAAAATGAAACTGAAGTTTAAAACAATGTCTCGATTTATGTTGATACAAAAATCGCTTGTAAGAAATATACCATGATCAAAAAATATCTTGGGAGATATTTGCGTTTGAATTTTAAATAGCATAGACTGACTACATGTTTCTTTAGATGTTCAATATATGTTAGTTAATAGTGTCTATATAGGGGCAGTAACGAGTTTATTGTGTTTCAAAGCGCAATGCTCTGAAATTGGGAGGCAGTCATATTAACAGAGAATGGCAGTTTTAATGCCGAGTATTCGAGTACCAATTAGGTACTCGATACTCGTAGCTTCCGAGCGATACTCGAGTATTCGAGTACTCGTTGACATCCCTACTAGCAACACAATTTATTCCAGAAGGTGATAACCAAAAATTGAAAGACCGCTTGGATGGCCTATTTCTATCAAGCTACTAACCGAAATCCCGTGAAAAATTAGTGTTAACTTTGGACGTGAAACATTTTTTTCTAAGTTATCAATGTTTCAGTGTATAATATCTCATTATCCCTCCTCAACCCGGATTACTGAGTAAAGCATCACGTCTTCAAAATTGTAAGCAATATTCATGTCGTAGCACCATTGAAAGACAGTTAGCACAATATTGCAAAAAGAACTGGCCGCAAGTGCCCATTTACTGTGGGTAGAACATTTGACAGAAAATTAAAGTTTAAGTACTTACTTCATTAGATTCTGCATATCAAAATTTGCGGTTACAATGCATGCAGTGAGAGGCTGCTTCGGTTCATCTGTGGCCTTCCCTCTGACAGCACCATTGGCAAGGTCCACTGCCAACTGGCAA
Organism: Modiolus philippinarum; assembly: GCA_002080025.1. Classification (NCBI taxonomy): domain Eukaryota; kingdom Metazoa; phylum Mollusca; class Bivalvia; order Mytilida; family Modiolidae; genus Modiolus; species Modiolus philippinarum. Next base: position 12,007 of record MJUU01006287.1, read on the forward strand.
ACATCTTCCGCTGATGTTGGATCATCCCAGACAAATGGCAGTGTGCTCTTTGTTATCCAAGAATGCACAAATGCCAATGTACAACTGCAAATAAATGAAAACAGTAAATAATTGTCAATTTCCATTTAGTTGGAATTTCTTAGAAAATGAATGAGGTATTGGTTACAATATCCAAAAGAAAGTAGTATTTGCAAATTCTGTATTTATAAATGACATTGAAAATGCAATTCTACATTTTTGACATATCAAATATTGAAGTGAGAAAAAAATATTGAAAATAAACACAACTGAAATTCCCATAATTAACATACTCTATAGAATCTTCCACCTTAAAAAAAATACGGTGGATGTTTAAATGCATGCAGTATATTGCTCCATTTATTGAAAAGCGATTAATAAAGCCGAAAATAGATTCCCATAAAGCATAGGTTTATTGCATTGGTTCTTTTTTTTTATTTTATTCGGGGTATCTTGTTTTGTTGGTTGGTAAATTGTGCACTTATGATAATTAAATACAAACTTTTTTTTTAAAGTGGATGAGAATCTACAAATTAACTTGATAATGCCTAATATATCAAAAATAATAGTGCCCCCGTTTATCTTCAGGACATTCTACCCCCGAAAGTGTAGCATGTATTTAATTATCCTTGGCGAAATGGTGAGGAGTAAAATGTTCTAATTATAGATTGACTCTTACAAACTCTACTTTCTCTCCATCAACTATTCGTGCATGGAACTCTTTACACTTATGTAAAAGAAATTCATATACTATAAACAGTTTTAAAAGATCTTTAAGTGTTAAACATGTAGTTCCGTTATGGTACGGTTTTGGTCGTAGACAATCAAAAATTATTCATACTAAGTTGAGGTATAGCTATATGCCACAGGTTTTAGATGGTTGGATATAAATATTGTCGGGCACCGTCCATTACTGTACCTTTATTTCCTTTAACTGCTTGCTGTTCCTACCGGTATGATTGCTAGATCTATGTAACCATCATAGACAGACTGACAGGCACGGTGGAAAAATCTTCCCTGTGCATCGTCTCATGGTACCTGCTGCATCTGTTCTGTGTGTGAATGGGAAATTTGTATGTATACTATTTCCGTGAGTTAAACACCTATGACCTGAACACGTTAAGAAAGTGTTTAGGCGTTTAGGCATGTGTTCTCCACATCTAATCATGTTCAAACCCTAAACGTGTTTAGCAATAAACAAGTTTAGGCCACAAAGAGTTTAGGAATGGAACACAACACTAAACATGTTTAGGGCTACACATGTTCTGTATGTGTATGTGTTCCAAACCTGAACGCTATTTTTACAGTGTAGTGTATACAAGTCCTTGTAAGTATATAATCCTGATTTATCTAACCGTTCATGTACTTTGAGATATTATACCATCTCTCAGTATTTATTATGGTAATTTCATGAAGTGTTCTTATGAAGAGAATAAGAGCAATAAATTGAACTTTTTCCAGGTACAAGACACACCAGTAGACAAAGTAGCAAATATAACAGATACAGACCTATTGTTGTCAACGTTGGTTGGTAAACTTGGATTCCAAACTTTCCAACTACTGTTAGCCGCTTGTAAACATGTGCCAGCCATATTTCCAAATTCCACCAGCATTATTGCAAAAATTGTTAATGTAAGGAAGGTGTGTTTAGCCGAAGCAGATGTTTCCTTATATTCCTCACTGATAGAGAAGATTTCTTACAAAGAAGAAATTTTACCAATAACAGATAATATTTTATGGGAATGTCAATTCAAGTACAGAGAGCCGTTCCACCAATTTTTAATACCACCAGTGGGTACATGTTTACATTGCCAGGGAACGCTGTACAGTTTGCATGTAACTGACGCCACCTTATTTACATTGCAAGGACCGTTACCAGCCCGTAAGCTAACACTGCGTTGCAAGAAGGGATGTGGTGCAACGTATTCCATAGATACATTCAATATATCCGGCGAGACCAGATTTTATGAGCAGTCTACCAAATGGATAAATGCATCCAACAAAGTGTACCTGTCAGATACCGTCCATGAACTGATGTGTGAATCGGGGTGAGGTTCAAGTTCTAAATTAAATTCATGTAGATAAAACAAATTGACACCGTTTAAACACACAATTTTTCTGAATAACCAATTGTACTTTTTTGTACAATACACATTTGGTATGTTACTATCTGTCGCTTGGGACTGTCATTACACCTGGGCATTACACTGGTAGAAAGGAAAATGTAACTTTAAACATAGGCTGAAATATTGAGGTACAAAACAGACTAATATCTTAACAAAGGTGTCACACAAACAAAATATTAAAAACAAGGCTGATGAAAATATTGTATTAAAAACGCCACAAAAATAAAAAAGAGAAAATATACACCATGTAAGAAAAAAAGACTATTTCATGGCGCTCATGAAATGTCCGCACGCCATTGGAGTTAACTGATCTCTCATTTCTTTGCAGGAATCATGCGTTTGTTTCACACCATGCCTTTAGCGAGATATATTCGTCTGTTTTCAACGCGACTTCCAATGGAATCCAGTTTTCCAACTGGATTAAGGAGATAGGTAAGTAATTGAATGATATACAGTATTTTGGTATTAGAAATCAGCCTAGCCTCCAGCTTCAAACTCACTTGTGTTTGGTAGAAATAATTTTTTAGTTTCTCTTCTGATGACCTTTGAAGGAAAAGTGGCCCAATAATTCCATTTTATTTTCATATTGTCATCCTGAGTACACAGTTAGCAGAGTTATATTTTCAACTAACTGATTTTTGGTTTATAAGCAGAGCTATATTTATGAATATCCGCGAGTTCAGTTTCCTAGTAGTCGTAAAATTTATATATAATCATAAACACTCTGATGGGTTAAGTGCCGGCGTGGTTAATATCAGTGGAGTGATTGCTAAATTTGTCATGCCCTTGACAATGTTACGCTTCAGTGATAACCTTTTAAGTTTGATTCTTTATTTTAGTGTGTACCATACGTTAGTCACAGTGTAAGTATTGTAGGGATGGTGAATGTGAAATGCAAGCACACGAATAAATTAAGTAATCCAAAGAACAAACCAGCAGTTATGGTACATGTAAGAGTATCTCTTTTCTTTACAGACCAGACTGCAAGTTGGAGTACAGATGAAAAGACTTCATTCCAAACTGATAATGAGGGCATAATAGGTAAGCAGTATGTATGATGCACTTTGATTCCTTATCAGAAACTTGATACTTTGATTGTATTTTAGGGTCTAGTAGCCACGTTAAGTTTTTCTACTGAAGTCCATTTCTCAATAACTAGAAGTGGTAGGTTGATAATATATGGTATGTAGGTTGGTCTTGGGTAGTACATGTCAGTCTGGCAGGTGACTTTTGTGCTTGACCTCAATTTCACGGTCTGGTGGCCACGTTAAGTTTTTATGCTTAAGTCCATTTCTCAATAACTAGAAGTGGTAGGCTGATAATATTTGGTATGTAGGTTGGTCTTGGGTAGTACATGTCAGTCTGGCAGGTGACTTTTGTCCTTGACCTCAATTTCACAGTCTAGTGAGCATGTTCACTTTTCTGATAAGTTCACTTAGATTTCACATCAATTTAGAGACCAGCGGGGACAGGTGAGACATCTTTTAGGGTCATCACTTGTATTATATTGCATCCACAAAACAAAATAATAAGTGTTGGCGACTATTTTGTTGGCAATGATGGTTCTATTTCTTTTAACAGATCATGAGTATGAATTGGGGGATACAGTGGAGTTACAGGAAGACACTCACGGTGAAGTAACAGGTATTGTTGAAATGTTCTACTTTATAAGTACAAAAACTTGTTGCCTATCATTACTACAAGCTAGGAATCATGGGGATATGTTTCTTTAATATTTCAACAGATTTTATAAGGAAACAATATCTGTTTTGTTATTCAATATCAGAAAGTTCTAATCCAGGATTAATTAATTTTGCATCACATGATGCTTTTCTTTCTGTCTTATATTTTATTTTTTTAATTGTCCCTGCGCCAACAAATGGTGGGGCGGGGGAGGGGGGGGTGTATATTGTTATCCACTTTTCTGTGCTTCTGTTTATTTGTTAAAGATTTTCTTAATTGATAAAAAGGCATGAAGATACAATTGCCACTAATTGGATACAACTTTAATGTAGGTTGCGTAGCACCACTCCGGTAATTTTTAGTCCCCTACCAGCAACAGACGAAGGGGAATTTAGGTTGGCACTCCGTCCGTCTGTCTGTCCGTCTGCACTTGCCATAGTGATTCAGGGATCAGTGAGCTGGGGGCATGTTTGGTTTCCATTCAGCAACGGCTCAATTTTTCTGGTGGTGGTGGCAGTTACCTATGTCATAAAGCAGGTAGTTGTGAATTGAGGGAGGTGAAATGTTGTTATTTTCTTTGACCTAGCTGTACATGACAAAATGCCTATCATTTATTTTCTTTTATATACAGGAAGGAATGACTATACCAGAGAACGGAGTAGATTTCAAAGAAATATGACAAGGAAAATGGCAATGAATGCATATTTAACTGGTGAACTGGCCAATGAATTACGACAAAGGAATGCGACTAAATCAATGGCGATGAGTGACAAGAAATCAAGAGATGAAGTAATGGTAGAGATAGACCAGTTGCGTCGCCAGGAACATTATGTTCATCACCCAACTCATTGCACAGACCTGTGTAAGCGGAAAGGTAAAGGTCACATATTCCTGATTTGAGTTTTTTTGATGAATTCATTGCTTTATTTGCTGTAGTGCTACATATAATTATGGGAATGCCACCAAATGTCACTAGAGAATCATGTGTATTCAATGTTGAGTAATATAAACATACTGCCATAATGATTTTTATTATACTGAATGACTTCCTTTTACCTATTTACTGAGTAAATGATTTCTCATGGAAAACATCGAGGAGAACCAATGAAATGACTGGATTTTATCAGAAATCTGCATGATTGATTGATTGAATATTGTTTAACGTCTACTCAGCAATATTTCAGCTATATCAAGACGAGAACAAGTTTGTTAATAAATAAATCTTTGGGGTATGGAAAGGGCCATGGGACGGGAAATTCTGACTGCCACTGGAAAAGTAGGGTGAAATCATCAAGGGCGGGGAATTTAGCCTTGTAGCCGATCACCTACAGACCACCCCAAAAAGAGCTTGCTACAAGGGTTCTTTAACGTGCAGGAAGCGTGGCATTTCTTCCAACACGTGGACCTGAGTTTACATCCCATCCGAAAGATGGGTTGTGTATTTATTAATCCCGCACAACCACGGAATGGGTCCTATTTGTATATCCCGGGACCCTCGGGGTCAGCCTCCGTTCAGGAGGGGTCACACCCCGCAAGCCGGAGATACTGGGTCCTATTTCTATATCCCGGGGTTCCCTCGGGGTCCTCTGTTAGGACGACTCATACTCCAAGCTCAGAGGATGCTGCGGGCCTATTCATAAGCTGGGACCGCGCACGGCGGGAAATCTGCATGAAGTATAATAATAATATTTATTGTAAGTGATATGTTTATTTTTTTTAAGGATGTGAGAAGTTAAGAGTAATTGATAGTTGTTGGAAAGTTTGCATGCCCCACTGTATGTTTGCAATGGAGATGGAGGTGCAAGGTTTTCCACTATTGAAATTTCCAAATGTTTGCACTTCTGAACCGAAACCAGGTTCAGTCTTCTGTAAAGATCACCACCAACTTCTACTGGATAATAACATTCCAACCCAGAAGCAAGAATTTCTACAATACATTGGATGTAAAAGTAAGTGTTCAGTTGTATTGCCAAGTACAACCTTGCCACTATTATTTTTGATTTATCTCCTCTTAACGGTGACAGAGTTTTTCAAAAAGTGTGATATTTTATAAGTTGCAGCATAAATGTTGCTCATTTCAGTTTTTGTATTATCATTCAGTTAACTATTCAGAATCACTTTTGGAACATTTATTAATCAACCTGGTCCATGATCTATTTATCATAATGTGTGGTTGAAAATTTTTCAGAATGAATTAACCATTCATGGAATCCAAAATTGAGAGATATTGTTATTTTACTGAAATTTCCACAGCGTTATTAAAATACAAAAAAGAAATTAAACTTTATAAGAGGAGCATAAAGTGTATGAAATGGCCTTATGACCCTCTGTGTTAATGAATATTGATAAGAGAACAAATGACATGCAGATTGGGCAAGCTGTAGTTAATATCAGTTCGCCAAACAATCAAGAAGTAATCTCCTAAGAACTATTAATATACCAGAACTAGGTCATTAAGTGAAGGTATAAACTAATAGTGAAATAAGCGTGCTTGTTATATTTGACTACATAGTAACATATTACAAATATAAGAGGCGTATTGTTGCAACATTGATCTTGTTTTGCTGAGGTAGACTAAATCTGATCATAAGTGTAGAAGGAAATCGCAAACGAGAGGAAGTGCCTTGCTTTCAATCCCTCAGACAATACTGGATAGCATTTTTGTTTTTCCTTTGCAGAAAACCCAAGCAGCAAAGATGATATAAAAGCAGTAGATGAAAAGATAACAGAATTTTCTAAGAACTTGTCCACAAATAAAGGAGTGACAGCACTAAAATACCAGCGTAAGTGTTGAACATTTATTACAATATTTTTTTTTGTAATGTTTATTTGATATAAATAACAATATATAGTAATATTGGCATATTGACAGTTATATATTATTAATTGTACATTTAGGTATTACAAAATTAATAATGTTTTAATATTTCATACATTTGTTTTAAACAACTCAGAATTTAAAAAAGGATTAGAGAAAATAAAAAAAAAACAAACAAAACAAAACAAAAACAAAAAAACCAAAAACAAAGGTTGTTTGTGGATCAGGCTATTAACTAATTTTCGTTTCTGATTCCAATTAAAAGATAATGAATATTAATATTGATATCAATGTATCTTATTGCTTATGGGCATTTGGGACAAATTAATCAAAAATTGGAAGGATATGACCATTATTATCTTTGGACTTGTAAACAAAAATCCGAGAAATTATATTAGAAATTTAATTATGTTACAAACAAAATTTTATATATACATAACAAAAAAAAATTATTAATTACCTTAAAGAAAATCTATATTTTGAAAGACACTTGTACTATAAGAATAAACCTTTTCAAGTTGCGGATACCTGCTGGGGCCCCTTCCTTCCAATTTTTGATTCATTTATTACAATATTCACAAAAGTTGTGTACCTGTTCCATGTAAGGAGACATATTGTCATCAACTCATTAATAAGAAGTTCAAGGGCATGTATCTTGTAGTAAAATTGTCAGCTGATAATTAAATAAAGTATCTAACCTTGAATGGCAACATCACTGTAAATGTTCTAGCCATCTCAGTGAGGAAAATCATAGTAAGATGAATTAACAACGGACATTTTTAAGCTTTATTATGATGGTCGGATGAAATATTGCAGTGTAAATGTATGGATTACACCACAAGATCCCGTTCATTACCATATTTGATCCACTAGAGATAGTTAATTTCAAAATTTTATTTGCGAGGCTTGCCGAGCATTTTACAGTTTTTAAATTTAACTATCGAAAGTGGATAAAATATGGAAATAATTGGGATAAAGTGGTGTAATCTTTTTCTCTAATGATCAATGAAAAACATCGAGAATTGTATTCTGATTAGATTTGGCGGGAAATAGCACGGGCTTTATTCAACATACGTTGAATAAAGAAAATTTATCTAACAGTCAAAAGTGGTTTAAACCTGACATATCATTAGAGAAGCACATTTACAATTAGTAACAATTAAGTATAGTTTTTATTTATTAATTGCAGATACTGATGATATAGTATTAAAGTTGAGCCCCGAAAACTGGGAGGAGAATGGTACATCTACGTGCAATAAGGATACAGGGGAGAAGGCCAGATTGAGGCAAAGAAGCAGGGGACACTTTATATCTGTAACAGGTGGAGGCCACATTCAGTATTTTGAACCCATCTTCAAGTAAGTTGGTAGTGACATATTTTTTTTCAGTAGTACATTAATGGAGAATAAGAAATTAGGAGATTTACTCTATGTACAATACAAAAATCTTTTTAAACTAAAGAAGACATGCCTATACTTATGTATTTCTCATTGAACGATTTTTCTGGAAGTCTGTAATTTTGAAAGATTGAGCATTAATTATTGATGTACTAGAGTTATAAGTGTCTACATTGTTCACCGAAACAAAATGTATGGGTGACGTACTGCAGCGTGTCAATATTGTTGGGGCCGCAGATAACGATTGAGTGAGAGTATATGTTTCGTTTTTTTATAGCACATATACCGATTTTAAGTTACAACTGATGAAAATGTGGTGTCACACAACCCAGAATTGATGTACATTAATATCAATTCTATTTGCTTTGGTGGTGGGACCAGACTTGTATAAAACTGTTTGAAGTTATATAAACTATCAAACTATACCAAATGAGATTTTACAGAACTGATATTGATTATGATACAGATAAGAAATACTTTCAATACAATGCAAGTTTGGTTTCACATGCCTGTTAAAAGTGTACCTTTGAGCAAGGGGATGTATGTAAATTATGTTAATTTTATTCTTAGGTCCGAGGGACCCTGCCAGATCTTCATGATCACCATTAGAAGTCTTCTTGTGGAACTAAGCCAGGTGCCAGAGGCAAACCTAGAGAACAGAATGAAGGAGCTGATATTGGCGTATGACAACATGTGTCACCTAGACTGCATCAAGGCAGCAAAAGAAGATCTACCATTTCCTGCACCTTTAAATAAGCTGTGGCAGTACATTAAGAAGGTGGTGGATAGACTACACATACAAAACCACAAAGATGCAAGATGCAAAGAACACTATAATCCAGATACCATCCCTGAATCATTCAACACAATGATTGCGGAACAGACATTTGCTTGGTTCTCCAGATTTAAAAAAAATGCCAATTCTATGACACAGACTCATCACCTGTTCTACATACATCGGCAGATACAAAGACGGAACAGGTACACAGGACAGTGTCGTTTACGGGGAGTTGAGCCAATGTTACCAGGAATCAACAAGAAATTGGAGCAGAGATATGGTTAGAAAGGCAGCAAAGCAAAGTCACGGACAATAATGCAAAACAAAGAAGATAGTAGGACGGGAGTGAATGGATGACATTTTACAAACAATGATTATTGATTAAGTTTGTACTAGTATTATTTCGTAATCTGTGACATGAATAAGATAAATAAATTTCTGTGCTAGCATTTGAATGAGGATTCTTACGGAGTGGGCTACATTTTAAAAAAAAAAATTTTGTATTGAATATTTTATTCCGTCTACGTAAATATTGCATATAACACATCAAATCTGCTTGGAATATTTAAATAGCACACACACAAAAAGTTAATCAATTATCAGTGCTTGGCTTATATGAATCCATATTTGTTTCCGTTATAAAGATTTTGTTGTAATAAGCAATTAAAATCAAAAGATTTGAAAAACATCAACATTTGGATCAAACAATTATATATATATTTATCAGCACACAGATTGCTTGGTTATAATCCAAGAAAAACGGTTTCCGGTGAGGTTTAACATGGAATCAAGAATTGTGTTTACCCAAGTAAATTTCGAAAAGGACAAAACAGTGAGACATGGGGAATCCTATTACTTCATTCATTGTAATCGCCTTACAGAACAAGTTTTTAATTTGAGCTAACTTTACATCCCAAATGTAAAGAACTTAAAAAATTTCTGCATCATGTGCATAATTTCTTTGTTCGTAACTATGGGATGTTGTAATTTATAGGGCAACACACTGAAATCTTCACTACTGCAGCAAGCACTACTTGCATTAACACGGGAAGTTATCTTTTCAAACAATGATAACTTTCCAGAGATTTCCAGTTTAAATATTAAATTCTGCTAACAATCAAGAAATTCTTATGGATTTTGCTTACACCCCTAAAAACCATGTTTCTGAAGTGTAAATGTATGATTATATAGGTAATTGAAGGTGCAAGGTAGTCAGCATGTGAAACAGTCATTTATATGTTTATCTCCTTGATCCGAAGGAGTATAAATTAGGGAGCTATGATCAGAGAATTCCTACCTTTCAGAAATGAATTTATGCTTAGTGATTATTATCCATTTCAGCTTATTCCCAGGCTGGTCCATAATGTAAAGTCTGTAATACTTAAAAAAGTAATTTTACTGTACATAGTGATCGTCAGCTGATGACTTGTCTTTTAATTGGAAATAGTTTATACTTGATAAGTTCCTAATTAATGAGTACATATAAGTTATTAAATTGCTAATAATATTACTTGAAGTTGTTATTGATATCCTTTGAATTACAATTAATCATAACAGTTAGCTGGACTATATAATCAAAAATACGAGTTCTTCATCAGAATGATACCATTTCACCACTGATACACTCAATCATACAAAGGACTATTAGTACAGTAAAAGAATAATGCTAACACATGCATAGAATTGTACTTGTTAGATTTTATTTAAGTACAACATATCCTTTGCCAATCCAATTCAAAGAATGAAACATAGATTATCATGATTATAAGAAACATACGCATTGAAAACAATATGAAAATTAACAGTGCAAGTGTTTTGCACTGAAGGCCAAAATTAAAATAATGTTTGTTTCCCCTTACCCTGCCGACCCTAAAAAATGGCCTTACTCATATAATTTTATTGACTTTTCACAGAGAATTTTTTTTTTTACTCATAAATGGTAAAAAACAGTTATTTTTAACCTCTTTTTTAGTAAAAAATTCAAAAAAAAATTCTTCCTACCTACCTTCTCAACATAATTAGGTAAGGTCGGGTAAGGGGAAACGAATTATTTTTTAATTATGGCCTAATCAGTCACACTGGCAACTTTTTCACATGTATGTGCTGTGCAGATGATGAGACCTTGATAATTGTGATAGCTTTGTTATTGGAATTTCAATTTAATTTTTACTATCTTAGGAATAAAACCTCAACATTAAGTAGATGCAGAAGAGTAGGTCAATTTACCAAAATGTAAAGAAAAGGACCAAAATGAAGCATTAATTGGAACACTTAATTGCCTATTGGACTCTGATGTATATAAAAATGGAGTTACTCTCTAGAATGTGCAGGTTATTGGCTCGTTTTCGCTTTTGCTATTCTTGGTGTTTTTTACATGCGGAATGAGTAATTGGCACGCCTCTTCCGCAATCGGTCTGTCATCCTCAGGAAATGTGTCAATAGGTTTTGCAGCTTTTCCTAGGTTGTTATGCCCATTTCTTGTATGACAATTTTTGATACACTTTTCAAGCTTAATCCATGTAATACTTACCTCGACCCGTCTACACTTTATGAGTGTTGACATACCTAAACTGCACAAGGTGGTATACTTTGTCTTACATCTTTAACTTTCATTGTTTCCAGGTAATTTGAACTTTCAACACAAATTTCAGTCTAATGCAATATATTGTTGGTCTGTCCATAGTCATTACATTCATATTAATTGCATAACCTATGGGCAAACTTAGTGATCAAACTTTGTTTTGGCTGGCATTTTTATTCGTAAATTCAGTAATGGTATTATTGTACTTAAAAGACACATTTTTTACAAGTTAGTGACATCAGAGACATATAATTACATGTAATTATATGTCTCTGGTGACATATTCCAAAATGTATTTTTACAACCTTTTCAATTACATGTGATTTTATTGCACATGTACCTTTTTTAATTTTTAATATTGACTTATTAATTATTTATCACATTTCGATTATTGTTGCTACATAACACCCCATTTTACTAGTGTGTTCTCTTCAATATTCTTGTCCCGTTTCGATCCCTCTCAGCAGAGACAGATTGTCAACATTAGGAAATCTCGGGAAATCTCGCCGCCATCGAGACTTCGATAAAAATTCCACTCCACAACAATAAATCACTAATATCTCGATAAGACTTGGAAATATCATAATAAAAGTATCTACACTCTACCAACAAGGTAAAATACTTTCTAGTTTTCATAACTAGGAAGTTCTTATCACGGAAATAAAAGAGGAGTTTCAAAAGTCGACATGGGACACAACGATCATCGTCGACATTTTCCACACGAAGTCTCCGCTTTCTTATTTTAAACATGCATTTCCGCCAACTTCATTTGAAGCACTTCCTTCCTCTTCTTGATTCACTTGATTCCCTTGTAACCACGATTCCCTATGCATGTTATCCTTGTAACCTCGCTTCCCCATGCATATAACCCTTGTAACATCGCTTCCCCATGCATGTAACCATTGTTACCCTAATTCCCCAATGATTCCCCATGCATGTAACCCTTGTAACCTCGATTACCCATGCATGTAACCCTTGTAACCTTGCTTCCCCATGCATGTAACCCTTGTAACCTCGCTCCCCTATGCATGTAACCCTTGTAACCTTGCTTCCCCATGCATGTAACCCTTGTAACCTTGCTTCCCCATGCATGTAACCCTTGTCACCTCGCTTCCCCATGCATGTAACCCTTGTAACCTCGCTTCCCCATGCATGTAACCCTTGTACCCTCGCTTCCCCATGCATGTAACCATTGTAACCCTAATTCCCCATGCATGTAACCCTTGTCACCTCGCTTCCCCATGCATGTAACCCTTGTAACCTCGCTTCCCCATGCATGTAACCATTGTAACCCTAATTCCCCATGCATGTAACCCTTGTAACCTCGCTTCCCCATGCATGTAACCCTTGTAACCTCGCTTCCCCATGCATGTAACCCTTGTAACCTCGCTTCCCCATGCATCCCCATGCTTGTAAATCTTGTAACCCCGCTTCCCCATATGTGTAACCCTTGTAACCTTAATTCCCCATGCAAGTAACCCTTGTAACCTTGGTGCCATGTACATTTTCCAGCAGAACAGGGGTCAATGGATAGGCGAGAAGTAAGGATTACTGAGGGTATCATGCATGTAACCAGTGTAACCTCATGTAACCATTGAACTAATGGGGGTTACAAATCTATACCACGTTAATCTGGTGCATATTTTGTGCCCTATATGGTGAGATTCGTTTCGCCGGTAATTTTTCGATTTACCTGTATCAGTCATCCGTCACCGATCATCCGTGCATAATTAATTAGATTTCTTTCTATTCGTCATCCGTCATGATTCAAGAGTCAAGAGTCGCATCATTCATTAGTCATCAGTTAATTTTACTATCCGTCAGCCGTCAAAAGTCATGATTCAGCGATCATTCAGCGATCACTCACCAGTCAACGATCAGTCAAAATGGAATGTTGACTGATCCAGGGACTGTAATACGTTAAGGCTATAAACGTTTTATGGGAATGGATCCAAGATATCTTGTAATTACTCAAAAAGCGTTGGTGCAAGGTATGGGGTCTAGCCTTTGTAATTTGAGTTTGTAACATTCAGTAAGCGTAATAACAAAATAACCGACCAGATTAGTCAGGAGCCAAATTTCAAAGCAAAAAATGTCAATTTAAGCATGAGAATTAAGAAAATATAGTTTTCGACAGGAATCTCAATTTTTTAAAGATAATAATCAATTCTTTTAAGTTTCGGGATGTGAACCACCTTTGGAAGTCAAGTATGTATCACCTAAGTCATATTTTCATGAGTTATAACAATATGTATGACAGAGGGATACTGATTGCATAAAATTAAAGAAGTTTCCACACATTTACACACTTAGTTAAAAATAATAAGTATTTGACGCTGAAGATCAAGGACACGTTCACAGCAACCTTATTCTTTAACACTCCAACATTTACGAATGTGAGCAAATTCTTTTCGATGAAAAATTCTAACTAGGACAAGATCTCCTTGAAACATCAACCTTGACAATCTAGGTCAAGATCACAGTGGCCTAAATCTTTTATGCAACATCCTGGCTCACCTTTTGTATACAAATACCAAATATGAACACACTTGGCTTTACTACGCAAAGTTTTGCTCAAAATCGTAGTAGTATTAGAAGAACAATAAGAAAGAGAAGCAGAACAAGTTATACTGTTGCCCATACCTCCCATTAATCAGAAATAGAGGCCTGGTAGCCAAGTATTTCAATTAGTAGACAAAAAGCTTGCTTTGTTGTAATGGATGTCAGAAAACCATTTGTTTGACCATCTTCTGCCGAAAAAAACAATCATGCATTTTTATTCATTCAACTTTGTAGTAAACATAACTTGGCACAGAAAACTTCAAGCCCAGTACATTGTCTTACAATATTATCTAATGAGCATATAAAGTGTTAAAGGAAATTAACGGTATATGATTAAGTCATAACACAGCTTCAAATTTGCTGAAATAATACATTGTCTTGTCCTATGAGACAGCCTTAAAACTATCTAGAAACACTTGCAAACACCTAGCCAAAAATGCAAGGTCACAAAGTAGTTATATTCATCTGCGACATGACCAATGTTTGTTGGTTTTTGCCTTTCCTCTTACCATTTAATATCTTCTTGCAGTTTCGAAACATAAATAAAGGAGTTGAAGAACTTCTTGTTATCACAACAACGGCAGTAAAATACCGATGAAACAAAGTATAAGAGGATAGCAATTCATGATAATAAAAAAAAATTAAGGTGTAACGATGGAGTGGGTGGAGAAATATATTATGTATTATCATATGTTTATAGAAAATAACAATACAATTTTACCCCTTGATAATACCGTCGATTTTTTATATTTCGTCAAACTCTCTTCAATTTGTTCATAACCGTGTGATATGACTTTTGTTATCAACTGCTTCTGGTTTAGATCAACTGCTTCCGGTTTATATCACACGCTTAATCCGTAAGTTTATTATCAGTCATTTTCGAAATAGATTTTTTATGCTACAAAATACCCTTTTTTAATTATCTTTTAAAATAAATATTTTACTTTTTTCACATTTAAAACATTATCCGAATTTTTTATTGTCATTCATGTGAAATTACACTTCACAAATAAAATGTCTTTAAAAATTCCACGTTTTAAAGTTTGAACTCAAACGATTCCTGAAATTAATATTTTGAGATCGCGTATGAAATTGGGGATTCATTTCTAGTGTGAAACATATGATAAAAATATCATAACATGCCAATTTTCATATCAAACCCATTATCAGCCCATGGTCAAAATCATTCCTCGAGCCTGTCGGCTCTCGGGCTGATATTGTGACCTAGGGCTGATAATGGGTCTGATATGAAAAATTGCATGTTATAATCTATATTTATCACCTGTTGTTTTTTTTCTAATGAACATGTTTTTGGCACAACCATCCGCATCTTTATATTAATATGACATGTTATTATCTTTATAGACACACCAGTAAATGAATGCAAGAAAGAAATTTTAGTAATGACAGGATGCACATCTGAAGACGACAGATGTGGTCATTGCAAGATCGCAACAGTATCAGTAACAGATATTACTAATAAATGCCAAGGGGCGAACAACCATCTTTTAATAATGAGAGACCAATCTTGCGAAATGTTCAGCCATTTGAGGATATACTTTACCGTTGTTCACTTTACGTTTGCCAGAAATGGTATTCAGATTTTATAATATCATTCCTATTTTTTTTTATTTACTCTTAGCTCTAACATAAAAAAGAAGAATTCGAACCAATAGATGGTCCATAAAAAGGTGT
>MJUU01006287.1:32529-51115 GCA_002080025.1 Modiolus philippinarum
TTGCCTTTTAGTTTCTTACATTTTTCTCGTTACATTTACTAGTAAGCATAGCCCAAGTTAACGGTGAAAGATGACCTTGACAACATGTGTCACCAATGAGTTCAATGTTGGCGGTCAAAGTGCATTGACAGATGAAAACAAGAATAATAGTCTGAAGAATGACAAGAATGTGCTTCTGACTGTAATCGGGAACTTGTTTTGTAAGGCTTAGATTTTTTTTTCAAACATTCATCAGCGTTTATCAACATGTCGGAATCTATGTACTTTTTATATTCGTACAATCAGTGGTATAAAAACATACCTATCTAGGGGTTGCAGCCAGTGAGATGTGTGGGCAGGCAGTTCAGCTAAAACTATATTATTTTGTCTTGCTACATGCACAAACTCGACATGGTTATGGGAATTATGACCGTCCATAATTAATATTTGTGGTCGGTGCGTTCCAATACAAGGCAAAAACACTTGCGTGAACCAAAGCTGAGCCAATCCCTAAAACAAAAGGGTATATGTATACAAAAAATAGACAAATCTAATGATGTTTTGTTGCAAATAGTCTCCAGCCAATAAGACTATACAAAAACCACCAAACGAACAATCAGAATACATTAACAAGTTTCTAAGTTCCCGGTTTTCATAGAATTTCACAATATACTAGTAAGTGCCTTAGTTCTTATTTCCGTGCTTTAATGATTGTTGCTGCCTCATGCCTTTGTTTTTTTCTTAGTTTTTCCATATTCTCGTTTTAACCACGTCTCTAGATTTGAATTTTGGAAATAACTACATCCCTTATCTCTTCGGTATTCTACTACTGTTGTTTTCCACGGACAAAGAGGAATTTCGCTCTTTGGAACTCAAGGTCATCTTGTTTTGTTATAAATCTTTGTGTCATGTTGTCAATTTTATAAATAAATAATTTTTATATCACAATGCTTAGTATTTGTTGTGTCTTTGTGGGATATATCGTTTACAGATGTTGTTGTGTATTGGTCTGTGTCGACCAAGGTGATGTGTTTTCAACTGTACCAAACAAGTCCGATTGTGGACATTACCCGGTTCATACATCTATCAGGCGCGGATCCAGGGATTTTGAAAAGGGGGTACCAATTTTAAAATGAAAGAAAATATAGCCGAACGGAGCAAGGCTAAAAAATTGTGGGGGTATTTCTTAGTAAAACATCAGAATATTCATTAGAAAATACATGATTGTCCAAAAAAGGGGGGGTCCAACCCCCGGAACCCCCCTTGGATTCGCCAATGTCTATATAAGTGAAAACATTTAATATAAAGTAGCTACAAACTTTTCAGATATACCAAAATGTTAGACAAAGAAATGTTGAAATACAAAGCCAATGTCTTACAAGATATAAGTAGTTAAGTCAAAAATCCATACAATGCATTCAATTAGCATTTGTGGTGGTGGTGCTGTGGTGGTGCCGGAAGTGACGTCACCGGAAGTGACGTAGACCGGAAATAACGTGACCGAAGTCACGTGACCGGAAGCGGAAGTCATGTGACCGGATGTTGACATGTTGGGGTTGCGCATGCGCAAGGTAGAAAGGGGAATTCCCTTAAAATCTATTGATAGAACGGGGAAAACCCGAACTCGTACCCATATACTACTTGGAGTAACCCTTAATTTTTGAGTATTGTTTGCGGATTGTCTTCCTTTGTGATGTCATACTAGGGTAAATCGAGGTCGCTGAATCGATTGGTGTAGGTTTCGAAGCTCTAGCTACGAGTGTGAACGAGAAATCGGCCCTAAACGGCCTTAGATCGGCCCTGACCCGTAGTATTACTACTATAGACATATCATATATGAATTCGATGTACTTTAGTACTTCTAAATTGATTGGAATAGGTAGTTAAGGCCTAAAAGCTACTGTTCTGAAGATATCGGCCCTTAGAAATTGAGATCGACCCTAAGTCGGCCCTAGATCGGCCTTAATCCGAACTATTCGTACTATAGTCATATCATATATGGATTCGGGGTAAATGTATAGTCTAAAGCGATTAGTGTAGGTCTTGTAGCGCTGTCATGTACTATTTTGATGATATCGGCCCTTAGAAATCAAAGATCGGCCTTAATTCGGCCCCAGATCGGTCTTTATCTAAACTATTGGTACTATAGACATATGAAATATGAAATCGGGATACCTTCATACTACTAAATCGATTGGTCACACTGTCAAGTTGATATCTGTTACCTTTATGAAGTCTCGTTCAGTTCGAGATTTTACGTTATTTCATTTTATCTTGATGGTTTCGAAGCCCAAGTTCGTGTTTTGTTGCGTTTGTCACAAACAATTGATGTTTTATTTCATTTTTGATTATATTAATACCTTTTAGTTCATTATTTTGTTGTAATTGTATTCATTTTTCGTGTTTCAGATCGTATGTTTGATGAATGTATCGCAATTTTGTTGTCTTTATCGGCCCTTTTACGGTTTTTTACTGCTGCTGCCACCACCACCACCACCACCATCATAGACTATTATCCCACCACCACCACTCAGATACTTTTAAACCACCACCACTACCGCCATAGACTATTGTCCCACCACCACTACCACCACCATAGACTATCATCCCACCACCACCACCCAGATACCTTTAAACCACCACCACCACCGCCATAGACTATTATCCCCCATCACCACTACCACCAACCAGATACCTTTAAACCACCACCCAGAAACCTTAAAATCACCATCACCACCACCCAAATACCTGAAAATCACCACCACTACCACCCGGATACATCAAAATCGCCATTTTTATCATTACAATACTATATTTTCCTTTTTTGCTAACACAATACCATGACATCACCATGGTTACTAAGTAAAAACTTTAAACTAATGTATCACTTAATGCTGATCTTTAAATATTTATGCTGGTTTTCATTGTTCATATTGTCTTCATTATCGATTTGTTTACATATTTTGATGTGATTGTGTCATTCTTAACAAATATTTAATGGTTTATTTAAGTTTCGTTTCCATTAATGTTAATAAGTTTTCGTGTTTTGTTGTATTTGTGTCCATATTTAACGTTTCATCTTACGTTTTCATGTCAAGTTTGCATTTATCTTCATAATTTGTTGTAATTGTGTTCGTATTTTACATTTCATATTGTGTTTTTGTGTTAAAGTCTTCATAAACATCGATATGTTTAATGTTTTGCTTCACCACATCTTGATATTTAACGTTTCAGTTTGTATTTCCATGTACAAGTTTGCATTTCTTTTCATGATTTGTTGTAATAATGTTCATGTTCAATGTGTGATGTTGTGTTTTCGTATAGAGGTTGAGATTTATTTCTCAACTTTGTTGCATTTATGTTCATATTTAACATATCATATTAAGTTTTCATGTAACAGATCACATGAATATAGTTAAGGTATGATGTTTTGTTGTGTTTTTGTTGTCTTTGTCTTCATAGTTTACATTTTATATTGTGTTTTGGTGTTCAAGTTGTCATTTATTGTTGTGTTTGTCTTCATACTTAACGTTGTATTTCGTATTTTGGTTTAAACATTCATGTCAATGTTTGTATGTTTGTTCAATTTTTCTGTTTTCAATGTTCAATCAGTTCGTATTTGGTGTTCACATATATATGTTATATCATTTACTGTTGATCTTTTACTATTAATGCTTCTAATTGTTGTTCACATTGTCTGTAATATCAATTAGTTTTCATATTTTGTGTCACTTAATGTTTATTTCGTCATCCACTTGTTGTTAACATTCATATCAAAGTTTATATGTTTGTATGTTTTGTGTCGTTGAATGTTGATGTTTCAATGTTTGGTATTATGTTTTGATGTCAAAGTTTTGATTTATTTTCGAACTTTGTTGTATTTGTATTATATTTGTCGTTTCATATTGTCTTTAGCGTAAAGTTCAGATTTGTTTTCATAATTTGTTGTAATAATGTTCATGTTTTATGTGTCATGTTGTGTTTTCATATATAAGTTTAGATTTATTTTTCACTTTTGTTGCATTTATGTTCATATTTAACATATCATATTAAGTTTTCATGTAACAGTTCACATGAATATGGTTAAGGTATTATGTTTTGTTGTGTTAGTGTTCATGTTTAATGTATCTTGTTATGTTTTCATGTAATAGTTCACATTTATTTTCATAATTGTTGTCTTTGTGTTCATATATCACGTGTTACAATGTGTTTTCAATAAATTTATCACATTCATTTCACCAAAAGTTGTATTTCTGTTCATTGTTAACGTTATGTGCCTTGTTTTGGTATTAACATTCGTGTCAATGTTCATATGTTTGTTCAATTTTTCTGTTTTCAATGTTCAATCAGTTCGTATTTGGTGTTCACATTCATATGTTGTATCAGTTCATGTTCATGTTTAACCATTAATGCTTGTATTTTTGTTCATAGTTCATGTTACATGTCGTATTTTGATATTCAAGTTCATAGTTCATGTTACATGTCGTATTTTGATATTCAAGTTCTCATGAATGTGGTTAATCTATAATGTTTTATCATATGATCTTGATATTTGTCTTTTGTTTTTGTGTAAATATTCATATCAATGACTATATGTTGTCACAATGTTTGTCAATTCATTGGAGATTTCAAGTTATGTTTCAATTTTATCATTAAAGTTCATATGAATGTCGTTTAATTTTGATATTTCAATGTTTCTGATTATATTTTTGTTCATATCAGTGTTATTGTTCATATGTTTTATATCACTTTATAGTTATACTTAACGTTAGGTGTATGATTTGGTGTTCACATCAGTGTGTGAACATATCTTGCGTCGTTTAATGTTCATAGTTCAATGTTTCTATTCGTATTTGGTGTTCACATTCATATGATGCACCATTTAATGTTGGTATTTTAACATTTATGCTTGTATTTGGTGTTCACATTCACAGGTTTTCATAGTTTGTATAACTTTATGTTGATCTTTTAACATCTATGCATGTATTTGTTGTTCATTTTGTCGTCACTATCTATTTGTTTTCATAGTTTGTGTTTCATATCATTCTTGCAGATAAAGCTCATATGTTTACATATTTTTGATCATTCATAGTCATAGTTAACGTATCTTGTTTTGTTTTCATTTAACAGTTCATATCATTATGTTGTCAAGTTTTGTTGTATTTGTGTTCATATTTTGTTGTATCTGTGGTCACATTTAACGTTTTATGTTGTATTTTCATGTAACAGTTCATATGAATATCGTTAAGTTTAATGTTTTGTATCTCTTTATCTTGATATTTATCATTTCATGTTCTGCTTTCATGTAACAGTTCATATCAATGTCATTATGTTGGTATGTTTTGTTGTATTTATGTTCTATTTGTGGTCACATTTAACATTTTATGTTAAGTTTTCATGTAACAGTTCATATGAATATCGTTAAGATTAATGTTTTGTATCACTTTATCTTGATATTTATCATTTCATGTTGTGCTTTCATGTAACAGTTCATATCGATGTCATTATGTTATCATGTTTTGTTGTGTTTTGGTGTTCAAGTTTGCATTAGTTGTCATTTATTTGTTTTGTTTGTGTTTATACTTAACGTTATGTGTCGTGTTTTGGTATAAACATTCATGTCAATGTTTGCATGTTTACATATTTTGTGTCGTTTAATGTTCATATTTAAACATTTCTACCTGTATTTGGTGTTCACATCAGTGTGTTCTCATATGTTGTATCAGTTAATGTTAATGTTTCATGTTGTATTTTGATATTCAAGTTCTCATGAATGTGGTTAAGGTAAAATGTTTTGTAGCATATGATCTTGATATTTAAGTTTCATCTTTTGTTTTGTGTAAATATTCAATTCAATGACAATATGCTTCATAATTTATATCAGTTATATATCTTCAGTATTCGTGTAACATTTTCATTAATATCGATATGGTTTCATGTTTTGCATCACTTTATAGTCATAGTTAACGTTATGTGTCGTGTTTTGTGTTAACATTTATGTCTTGTGTCGTTTAACATTGACGTTTTAATGTTTCTGTTTATATTTTTTGTTCATATTGTTTCAATATCTATTTGTGTTCATAGCTAATGTCAGTTGATAGTCATAGTCATATGCTTCCGCTTTTAGTATTTCATTTCACATTAGTTTTCATATTATCTTCAGTATCAATTTGTTTTCATAGTATCACTTAACGTTTATTTTGTCTTCTACTTGTTATCATTCATAACTAAATATGTTTATATGTTATGTGTCCATAGTCATGAATGGTCTTATGTTCATATCAATGTCATTGATTTTTTGTGTCAGTTCATAGTCATAGTTTCATTCTGTGTTTTCAATGAAATATGATATCAGTATGAATAGGGTAACAGAAATGATTAGGGTAAGGGTTATAAATAAGGGTAAGAGTTATACATAAGGGTTACTGTTATTTTAATGAAGGTAAGAGTTATACATAAAGGTTAGGATTATACACATTAGGGGAAGGGTTATATACATTAGGGTTAGGGTTATACATAAGAGTTAGGTTACTGTTATATACATTAAGGTTAGGATTATATACATAAGGGTTACGATCATATACATAGGGGTAAGGGTTATACATAAGGGTAAGTGCTATATACATAGGGGTAATTGTTATATACATAAGGGTTATGGTTGTATACCGAAAGGTTACTGTTATATGCATTAAGGTAGTACGGGAGTTTAAAACTGCGCATCATTCTTGCGCATTTGACTAAAAATCGAATTCACTGTTGGATTGTTGTTAAATGACTTTCGATGTCTTATAATAGTAAAATTTGATCAATTATGAAACTTATATTGTGTAACCATGCAGAATATTGTACATTTTCAGCAAACTCCTGTTCTAATAAGGGGAGATAATTTGTATAGAAATAACGGGGAAAAATAAGATTTTCGCCATTTATTCAAAAATAAGTTCGATGATCCCAATTTTTTATAATGCAAATCGAGGGCAAATATATTAGCTAACTCTATACCAAATTTGAAAAAAAATCTATCTGATGTAACTAAAATAAATTAAAATTTTGTCTAAAATCGCTAATTTTCCCTATTATTTCAACCAGAATACCCGATTTTTTTCACTACAGATTTCACACTTATATGGCCGGTGACCCCCAATTTTTATTTTATCTTTTGTATGCTGTTTTAACAAAGTATAAGTCATGAAAATATAAGAAATTTCTATCTGACGGTATTTAAACCCCCGTACCACCTTAAGGTTAGGGTTATATGTATAAGGGTTAGGGTACATAAGGGTTAGGGTTATATGCATAGGGTTCTTGTGATTCTTACAACAGAAAAGTTAGTGTCAGTATGAAAATAAGTGTAAGGTTAAAGGTAAGGGTTAAGGAGAACTCCAATAATTTGAAAATATATGAATTAAATTCTAAATTAATATAAATAAAAAAAATAAATAATAATAAAAATAATAAAAATATAAATGAAATAAACAAAAGGGAAATTATTAAATAAGAATATAGATAAATTAAATAATATATAATAAATAATAATCAAATAATTATAATTGAAATACAATAATAAATAAATACATTAAATTAAAAAGAAATATAATAAATAAATAAATATAATATAAAAAAATATATATAATAAATATTAGTAAGAATAATAAATAAAATAATCAAAAAGGAAAAAAATTAATTACGAATATAAATAAATTAAAATAATAAACAATAAAATAATAATAAAAGAACAAAATATAATAAATAAATATAATAATGAAAAATAAGAAATAAATATTGTAAATATTGTTAAAAATAATAATAATGATAGTAAATAAATTTTAAAAAATAATTAATATAAAATGAAAATAAATAATTAATAATATAATAATTTAATAATAGAAAAATAATTAAAATAATAAAATTACATAATAAGTAAATTAAAAAAAAATAAATTTTAGATAAAATAAATATAATAAATAAATAATAAATCAAAAATATAAATATATTAAATAATATAAAATAATAAATAAGTAAATAATATAAATTAATAACAATATTGTAATAAATAATATAATAAATAGATAAATAATAATAATATAATAAATAGATAAATAATAATAAAAAAAATATTAGAAATGAAATAAAATAAAAGAATCAATAGATTAAATAATAAATGAATTAAATAATTAAATAAATAATAATAATAGTAAATAAATAAATAAAACGTAATAAAAATTAAATAAATTTTAAAAAATAAATAAAATAAAATGAAAAATAAATAAAATAAAATGAAAAATAATTATAAATATTGGTAATAATAATAATAGAATAATAATAAAATAAAAATAAAAGTTGAAATAGCAACTTAGGTTAGGGTTAGAAGTTGGATAAAAGGGGGGACAACACGAGAATATTAGAATAATATTCGATTATAAATAATGAATGAAAATAGAGTTGTCATAGCAACTTAGGTTAGAGGTAAAAGGGAGGTAACTCAAACAAGTTTGAAAATAGAAAGTAACTATGGAGATATAGAAGAAAAATGGTTAGGGTTAGAGGTTGGATAAAGGAAGAATAACATTGAATTAAAGCACAAGTAATTATAAAAAGGGATACAAAAAGAATTACAAGAAAGGATAGTTAGACATGAACGAAGACAACAAAATCAGGAAACGAATGTATAAGGAACACAACATAATGCATACAAACACTAAATGACTAGAGTTAGGGTTAGAGCTAAGGGTTAGGGTTATATACATTATGGTAAAGGTTGGGTTGGTTAGGGTAAACCAAGGTATATCTGAAGATATACACATTACATAACAAAAATAAAAGATAGGGTTAGTACGAGGATAAGTGTAAGGTTAAAGTTTAGGGTTAGCATGAGATTAAAGATAACCAATAAAAGGACCTTGAATTGAGATAGGGCGAGACTAATAAAATAATCCTGAATTCGGCAGGGCGAGACTAATAAAAGAATCCTGAATTCGGTAGGGCGAGACTAATAAAAGAACCTTGAATGGAGATAGGGCGAGACTAATAAAAGAACCTTGAATGGAGATAGGGCGAGACCAATATTTGCCAATGACAGAGCATGACCAATGGCTATAGACAGGTGAGACCAAAGCTTAAGGTAAGACATAGGTGTTGAGAGACCAAAGGTCAGCCACATACTAAATATGGTAGACACTTCTCGGTTCCGGAACGGAAACGATTTCCGGACCCCGAATCGGGAGGGAAAAAATGAAGCAGCCATAAAATATTTTACAAAGAATGCACTACGACGAAAGTGTTCTGAACGGCCCCGATATACTACTTGCAGGCAAACTAGGGCCACTGCCCCGATGTGAAAGGATCTGTCAGTATTGTTCAATGAACCAGATAGAAAATGAAGAACATTTTTTATTGCATTGTCCTCTGTATGAAAACAGAAGGAATATATTTTTATCAAAATGAACAAATCTTTTCCCAAATCTGAAAAGACTTCACTCCACTAATTTATTCGTTTGGATAATGTCAAATGAAGATCCAATAATTTTACTGGACTTATGTGATTTATTAGAACAAAATTTTTTAGACAGACAGATAATTGGTAATTAATGCTGTGCTAGAACTGTTATTTATACAGTTTTTTATGAATTACTGTATTTTATATTATATAAGCATGATGAGTGGAATATAGTATCTTCCTTTGTTATACATATCTGGCTCTCTGTGGTTTGTTGAACCTTAATCGAAACAAGAGTTATCCCTATTCTTATATATATACCTAACTCTCCCTCCATTACAATATTATTATTATTTATGGATTATATGTTCTATTGTGCTGTACCTTATTAATATAATTAGTGAGAAAGGTGAGTGTGTGTGTATGTATGGGTGGACGAATGTGTCTGCGTGTGAAAGTATACATGATTTTGTTATGCCCGAAAGGGCCCTGTGATTAGGCCAATAAAGAATTTGAATTTGAATTTGAATTTTGGTTCCAGTATTCAACAGATAACTTAAGTGCATCAACAGCAATAGGCATTAAACCCAGTTCAGACAGAATTGCCAAATTAACTGCACCCTTGCACACCCCAAATAGATACTTTGCAAATTTTAACTGTACTTTGACAGGTAAAAATAGCATGTATCTAGATTCTAATTCAGTCCTTTCTCCGATAAAAAAATCTAAACTTCAAATTTCACTGCAATACAATAAAATTGGTTTAATACAGGAGTCAAAAAGTTTCAAATGAGGTATGATATTCATATTTTCAGAGTACAAAGTTTTTCTAATACTAAATATCGCCTTACGTGCTTTTTTGCCTAAGTGTTCAACCGCATAACTAAATGTACCAGATGGCTTAAATAAAATACCTAAATACTTATATTCATTTGTATATTCGACTTCTTTATCACCATAGCAGTCCAATATCCAGTGGTATTTAAACAAAAGAAATTGAGCTCTCGTTTAGAAAAGATAAAAAAAAGTCGATTACAATGTTTAGGTCTGTTGTTAGGTGCTTTAAAAGTTACTTATTATGTAAAATATTCTACTTTTTCATGTGCGTATGACAGACTTCTATATATACAAATGACAAAAAGTTTTTGATTGAATGTACTTTGCATATTTTAGAAGAAAAATGATATTTTTGATAATTTTCCTCTTATAGAGACTTGTGGATCGTACCGTTTCTTATAGCCTGACATTGACCAGAAAAAATATGCTTTTTCTTTAAATAATCATCTTTCCCAGTGGCGGATTTAGGGGGGGCCCGGGTGGGCCCGGGCCCCCCCCCCTTAGGTCGGAAAATATTTAAAATTCCTAGGGGTTTTTAAAAAAATTGGGTTCCGGGCCCCCCTTTTGAAAAAAATATTGGTCGGGCCCCCCCTTAGCAGAAAGTCTGGATCCGCCACTGTTTCCATGTGCCGATTTTCGGCAGGGTACATGTAGCGGTTCATATACAATAAATCTAGAAAAAAGACGATATTTCGCTGTTTTACTTTCCATTTTGTTAACAAAATCGATTACTACTCACTCATACACGTGGTTTCTTTCAATGAAGACACGCCTCTTTTTCCTGATCGATACGTAGACTTGACCATTGAACCAATGAAGTCTTGTGATGATGATTACCGGGTATAAAAATTAAATGGCGCTGTTTCAGGACAACATAATTTTCTTAGCAACAACGAAAGACCTTTTGGGTGACATCGTTTCTTACGCAGTAATCGTCACTAAAGTGGTCTATAAATGATGTATGTTAAAAAATCTATCTGTACATAAAATTTTGTCAGGGTACATGCATTTTAACACCCGATAGCAATTGATTTTGACCAGTCTGTCAATCGAATATTTTTTTCACGACAGTTAATTATTTAAGAAATTCTCGTATCAATCCTTCAAGTTTAATCATTTCCCTTACAGAGCAAAGGTCTGGTAACTGAATGACGTTTGAACTAAATATTGTATTCGTCTGTTTCTTTTTTTAATCTTAACAATTTGTCGGTTGTTTACTTTCGTCGCCATGCTCTTATTTTGATCAGAGAGCTTTTCTAGAAGGGAGATAATTTTATACCACTAGATTCCCCCCTGATATTTTTAAAATTCGACCAGATTTATTAAAAATCATTATTTTAGTTTTCATTATATTAACTTGAAGATTCATGACATGAAATTCCCCTTTCCACAAAGAGGTGCTTAATCATGCAATGGAAATATCTGTGGCGACCAACAATTACTGCCTGGCCAAAAATGTTAATTGGCGACCAATTTATTGACAATGGCAGCCAACTGGCGACCTTTAAAAAAGTATACTTCGAGGCCTGATTATTATGACAGATGAGATTTTACCCCCCCCCCTCACACACACACACAATCTTTCCTGTAAATATACAATAAATCGACATCAGTGCCATACAAATCTTAGTATAGGAGTTTCCGTCGTGACGTCACAAGCTTGAAAAATTACCTTAAGCTTTGGTTGGCAAGAAATCGTAGTCACTGATTAGGGTCATAAAAATGTCATTTTCAATTAACTGGTTAGAATATGTTATTTAAAATAAATGGATAATTCTTTTTGATCTCAATTATGGAATGTTTACACTTTTACAGGATGTAAAAAATTTCAGTTTTTATATTAAATATATAAAATGTATAGAATTAGCGTATTTTGTAAACTATATTATTTTTTGAAACTTTCACATTTTTGAAATTCACATGAAAAAATATTTGTCTATTTTTATTAAAAAGTAAATCGGTAGAAAAAATATGAATATCTCAATGTTTGACATGCATTTTACAAATCCAAAATCGTGCATATAATAAAAAAAATATCAGAGATTAAAAATTCTATTCCAATGTTATTTGCATATGTAAATTAGATTTTATGATGTCACTAATTGGATTCAGGGAAACTACTATTGTAGTTTATCTTTTACAATTTACAATGTTTTTATACGACCGCAAAAAAAACATTTGAGGTCAGTATTGATAGATGCTGGCCGTGGCATCAGTGTCTGTAGACACTTCGTTTCCGTGCGATAACTTAAGTTCTGGTTGTCAAATCCGTATGAAAATCCTTGGCAAGGAAGGCTGGAACTAGTTTTGGGTATTGTACGTAGCCATCCCCGTTTCTGAGAAAAGGGCCAAATTGGGTGTGTTCATACATTATGTTGTAGAAATATAGTTTCCATAACGAGAATTAGTTGATTATGAAATTTCTCACATCGAGTTAAATAAATTTTGCAAATGTTTGAAAGCGAGGCTTGCCGAGCTTTTAAACATTTGAAAATTTATTTTATGAGACGTGAGAAATTTCATAATTAACGTGTTTAAGTTGTCATGGTTGTGTAAACTGTTTCTCCAATGAATGGACGAAAAACACCGAGAATTGTATTCCGAATAATTTTGGCAGGAAATGTCACGAAACTTGTTCTCCTTTCTAGAGAGGAGAACAAATGTTTCAACACTGTTCAGGAAATGTGAAAACTGGATAGAAATTAGAGAATTATTTTTTATCAGATTTTGATGGGGTTTCTTTCAGTGTGCTCCTTATTAAATTTCCAATCAGAAGTATGTAAAATGGATTTCACATCACATATGTTCCGTTCATGAGATAAATTTCTAAAAGTTGTCAATGCTTCATAGAATCATGCATAAAAAATCTTAGAATTTAAAAATATAAGGATTAAGTAGTAAATAAATTATATTATTTTAATATGCTCTTTTTATAGATGCAACCTGAAGAACATGATATTCAGATCATACCATGCAGGCAGTACATAGCGCAAGTTAACCTGAAGACAATGATATTCAGATCATACCAAGCACATAGGGCAACCTGAAGAAAATGATATTCAGATCATACCAGGCACATACATGTAGGGCAACCTGAAGAAGATGATATTCAGATCATACCAGGCACACAGCCGCCACACAGTGTGGTAAGCTAATATATATAAACATTTAAATATTTACACAGATATGACAATCCCCCCCCCAAAAAAAGGTATATATACATTTTGTGTGAGATTAAATCAAATTGTTATTTTTCGCAAGCTAATTAAGAAATGCATGAAATGGGACTTTTACAAAATAAAACTACAAATTTTTATGCGACATCATAGTATTTGTGAAATTAGACAACATTATAAAGATTTCCTCTAACTTGGGCCAAGTATATGATTCTTGGTTCTTATAAGGTACAAGTGGTTCTGGAGTTATGCCCATTGAAAATTTGATAAATGTGAAATGCGACAGGGTATCATGTAATGCACCATTACTATTTTTGTAATGTATAATCAATTAAATTGTAAATGTTAATGAAGTAATAACAGTACATTATTTTAATACCCGAGGGCGTCAATCGTAGATTCGACGGTCAAAATGCAGTTTACAGGCGACACGTAGCAGAGCCTGTAAATGGATATTTGACCGTCAAATCAAGTTTGACGCCCTCTGGTATTCAAATAATGTACAGTTATTGCGATTGTAATGTAATTAAAAACCATTAATCGACTTCATGTTCTATTTTTATCTCGAA
The DNA here is from genome assembly GCA_002080025.1 of Modiolus philippinarum. NCBI lineage: Eukaryota > Metazoa > Mollusca > Bivalvia > Mytilida > Modiolidae > Modiolus > Modiolus philippinarum. Next base: position 46,527 of record MJUU01006287.1, read on the forward strand.
GCCATGAAATGGCTAGAGAGATGTTATAATGACAAGAAAAAAATCACGTGAAGCTTCAAGCCTATTAACAGCTCTAAAAGATGATCTTCGTGCTTCCGGTAAAATATAGTGCGCAAGTTTCTTTCAAAATTGTATACATTGTGTTTTTAAGTTATATTTCTTCATTTTCTTGAGTTGAATATGGTGTTGTTATATTAAATTGAAAATTATATGCATGTTTATCAAATTACTCTTTTTTTATTGCCTCTCTGATAAATGAACCTGTCGCGCAGTAATTTGTCAAAGATGAAAATAGCATTTGTTTACCTGTGACAGTGTATTGCATATATTTATAGCAATGAAATCAACATGCGAAATCACACAATCCGATTATTTTCAAGTATTACAGAATAACTTAAATACTTACAGACGTATGCAGCAGTTCTTTGGATGACTATGAAGTTTGTAACAATACAAGGAACCAGACTAAACAGGGAACCTACCATGTCCCATATGTGTAGATGGTGGAAATGACGGTCAGTTCTGACCAATCAAAACTTTCATTATATTAATGTTGCATTACAATGTTTTATAACTGTTTGATAACGTTGCTCGCTGTCAGGCGTTATGATTAGTTTAATAAATGTGTTTGTATGTTGTGTTTTAGAAAGTTTCTCAACTTAGTAAAAGAAACAAAACCTTATTCCTCCAATGATGTCTCAAATTACATCAACATCATCAGCTGCCAAAAGTGAAGGAAAGAGGCTTGACTGTGTTACTGATATTACAAAGAAAATTCTTGAAGGTAAATATATTTTTCTGGCTGGAAAATTCTCCCTGAAGTGGGAAATGCTGGGTATTTGGAAATAATATACATTTGTTTACCTTTGGGAGTTATATTTTCCAAAGTTAGTGGAAGGAGGATGAATTTTAAACAAAAAATACTCCAAAGTCTAGATACTCTTAGAGATAATTACCCAAAAAGCTATTGGAACTTGATTAAAGAATTAGAGGATGACAAGTCGGATGGAGATTGTTCGATTTAATAATGAAGATATAGAATGTGTACACAACTGTATTTAATATTTCGGAGTATTTTTTTCTTCCAGTGGTCTATTTCATCACTGAAAAGAAGAGCTATATAAGAAATCATTAAGTTGTCTCATTGGTATAATTCCACAATTTTGGTACAATTTTTATTAATTTGAGTTTTAAACAATTAGAAAACTAACAATTGAAAATAATTTTTAAAATTTAAAGAAATACTCAAAGTAAATAAAGTGCTTTGTACTTTATCTTTTTTACAACATTCTCATTTAAACAAATGCACTAAATAGGAATTTTAAGCTGTAAATCTGGTAGCGGATTTAAAGGAACACAGAAATTATGCAAGGGAGATAATTTGATAAAAGAATTTCATGTAGATATCACTAGAGAAAATTATGTTTCACAGTTTTCTCTATTATTACAACTGTGACCCCTAATTTTTATTTGTTATTTGTTAATAATATAGTGATTTCAAAAAACATAAAAGTTTAAACAGAATCTTCTGTAAAATTTTTCATTTTTCCGTTCAGTTTTTGGACTTATATGAACGGTGACCCCTAATTTTTATTTCACATTTTAAAAAGTTAACAATTATGTTTCAACACGGAAAATTTCAAACAAATTCTATACCCTGCGGACACCTTAAGGTGTCTGCGGGGTATTAATTTCCTATTATAGAATTTTGTGAAATTTCCTGCGTAGAGACATAATTGTATTATCATTCAAAATGTATAACAAAATTTGGGGGTCACCGTGCATTTAAGTGAAAAAACTGAAATCGAAAATTTAAGGATTTTACAAAGAAATGATAAGGAAAATGACTTTATGAGTGGATAAGATTTAAAAAGCTGTTATAGATTTTGTTTTTACTTTGCATGTGTTTCAAACTCATTATATTGTTTGCACACAAAAAATAAAAGTTAGGGGTCACCGTTGAAATAAGCGAGATAAACTTTGAAATGCTAATTTCTCTAGTGATATCTATATGAAATTCTGTTTTCAAATTATCTCCCTTGCTTTATTTCTGTGTTCTGTATATCCAGCTACAGATTCAAAGCACACATGTTTTAGTTAAATTTTTTTGTAATGGAAATATTGTAAAATGGATAAGAAATAAAAATTTCAAATACTTTGGAACTTTATTTATATTTTAAGTAATTATTTTGTTAAATTGCTAAATGTATGAAACCTAAATGAACAAGTATAAAACAAAAATGGCGGAATAACACCACTTAGACACCTTAAAAGCAACTTTTAAATTCCATAAATCAACGTTATCTTGTCAAGATCTTGTAGATTTTAATGATTTTATTAAAGATTTTTTAAGTAATATTCTTATTCAAAGTTCATCACAAAGTGTTAATATACTGAACTATGAAATTTTATGCTTGTTTGGACTTTTACAATATAGAAAAGATGTAAATTATTTTTTCATCAATAATGTTTTAGCTATTAGACGGTATTGTGTAGTAAAAAGGAGAAACATAGCTGTCAAACAAAATAAAATATTAAACATTACTGAATATTTCAAAACTTTTCTTAGTAGAAATGTAAAATATGCGTATCAATATTACAAATTTAACAATACATTGCCTTTGTTTGAAAAATACTATTTGAAAAATAATCCTGTATTATCAATTCAAAATGATGAAGCTTTATTAACATTTGACTAAATGTATTATATATCTCCATGTATAGTTACCTCTTGAACATATTTATACTGTGATGTAACTGTTGTGGATATTTCAGGAGATTAGCCTGATTATCCTTTTTATGCTATTTTGTCAATAAATTTTTATCAAAAGAAAAAACGTTATCTTTTAATCCAAGTATTGCAACTTCCATTCACTTATATAACCACACCATTAAACCTTTTTTGATGTATTGTAGTGAAATCATGGGAGATATTTAAAACAAACTCAGAAGCTTGCAAGAAAAAAGTGACTATCTATGTTAATGATTATTTAGATAAATCACATTTTAGATACTTGGAATATATATCCTTGGTGCAAATAAAAAGTCTGCCAATTTTGCAATATTACCAGAGGTTGCTAGATTTCCTCTCTATTTTTCAGTAATTTTATCTATGATTAAATATGCACACAGGCTTCATAAAATGGAGGATAGGTTTGATGCATATGTTTGTAATAAGTAATTAGATAATGAAAATATTAATTGCCGGTATAGGCCGTTCCAATAAATAATTTGATCCATTTAAATACATTTTTTTGTACAATAAAACAGTTCCGGTTATCAACAAACACGGCAAGTGTTGTTCATCCTGTACACAGTTCATAACACTGTTCATATTTATATTACTAGCTATAGGTCATTGTTACCGTGACACTGCACTAATATTGTTATATTTAAAATGTATTCAGGGTTCAAGTTGTGTATTGTTAGTCAACCGTACGAGCGATGACTTGAATTGAAGAGTCTTTGTAACTCCATTTGATTGGCGAGTTCCAATCCAGGAACAGATATATAGTGGGGTATATAGTGGTGTCCGTCCATCTGTCCGTTCGTCTTTCCCTCTGTCCGTCACACGTTTTTGGTCACAGTTTTCTCAGCTTGTACAATCTTGATATGATGAGTTGAAACGTGTAAGATATTTTCGGGTCTGTCGTGTTGCTATTTTCTGTTTGCGGATATGTTGGAAGTTTTACTGATGAGAAATTTTCGTCACAGTTTTCTCAACTTGTATATGTTGGAATTGTTTCATATTTGGTCAGAAGCCAGACGAGTTGTAACATGTAAGCTACTTTCAGGTCTGCCGTGTTGCTACTTCATGTTTGCTGATATGTTGAAGTTTTACTATAACACACTGTGGATGAGAAATTTTCGTCACAGTTTTCTCAGCTTGTTTACATTGGAATGATTTCATATTTAGTCGAAAGCTTGATTATGATGAGTTGTAACATTAAAGCTATTTTCGGGTCTGTCGCGTCGCTACTTTCTGTTTGTCGTTATGTTGAAGTTTTACTATAAGACACTAAGGATGAGAAATGTTCGTTGCAGTTTACTTGAATTGTATGGGTGGGAATGATTTCAAATTTGGTCTAGCATAAGCTTTTTTGAGGTCTGCCATATTACGACTTCCTGTATGCGATATGTTGAAGTTTTACTGTAACCTTTTATGGATGAGAATTTTTTGTCACAGTTTATTTAGCTTCTATAAGTGGGAATGATTTCAAATTTGGACTGGAGCTTTAAAATAATGAGTTGTTATGTGTAAGCCATTTATAGGTCTGTGTGTGCATGCACTTCCTGTTTGCCGAGTCTTTGATGTTTAACTATAACTAAACAAATGCTGTATTGCCACTTCCTGTTTTTCTTATAAGAAACAAACGGAGACCAAATGAGTAATTTTCTTTGTTGCATTTAGGTTATTGTTATATATGTCATATTTGAAGTGGAGGTTATTGTTAAAACACATGCATAATTGTCAGGCTCTGGTCCTGCCTTTAACTGCCTTTTATTTCGAAAACTTTGCTAACATAGTCATGATATTTTAATTAACTACTAGTGTATATATATTTGTGCAGTCTTAAAGTAACTAAAAA
>MJUU01006287.1:51472-66086 GCA_002080025.1 Modiolus philippinarum
AAAAACATTTTTCAGAATGTACACACATTGAATTTATACTTGTAGATAACCAGTTTAAAGAAATCCAGCTGGTGTACATTGCACAATTTGGAACACAAGTGGTCAAGACTATGAAAGATGAAGAAGCTTTTCAGTTTCTATTTTCTCCAAAAGAACTCGGTGTACTTTCTTGTGTCATGAATTTTGTAATAACCAACAAAGTAAATTCCAATGTAATCAATATTGTTCATTCATTTATATCCAATATGTCTATATACATGTATATATATATATTGTACAGAAATTGTAATGAAAGGAGGAACCTCAAAAAACAAAATTGTATAACTGAAATGTAATAATACAAGAAAGATTTCCAAAGAAGTATAATATACCTAAGAGATAGAGAAAAACTTTATTATAAGCATATACTTAGTAATTAGTTAGTATTATATAATGGCAAATTTTGGGGGTTTCTTGCATCAAAATATTGATTTTTAGCTCACCCCACCAAGTGAAGGGGGCTTATGTAATACCCCCGGCGTTCGCGTCTGCATCCACGTCCGGTTAGGTAGAATGGTAAAAGTCCATTCCCGCTTACTGACATGTCCCACTTCAAACATATTGGTATGTATGGTGCATTTTGGGATGACAACATAAATGCACCCTTCGGATGCTGATCATAAGAGAGCTTACACCACTTCATCCCGATTATTACCATATTTTATCCCCTCTCGATAGTTAAATTTCAAAATTTTAAATTGCTCGGCAAGCCTCACAATTTTAAAATTTAACTATCACTAGTGGATAAAATATGGTATTGAACGGGATTTTGTGGTGTAATCTATAAACTACCTCCATTGTTTAAATTTTCACTGCAAACTACTTTAAAATACAAATACCATTATGACATTTACATGCAAAATGAATCCTAAATTAGGAGATCTGAGCCCTGTATGTCCATTTACTTGTTCATTTTTTAACATATGTACAAAATTCAAAATAATTGTACCTAAAGGTAGTTGTGGTGTCTTATATTTGTTTCTGACATGATTTTTGAAATTTGAAAAATGAAACTTTAAAAATATGCAAAAACAATTTGGGGGTCACAGATATGTCAAAGAGATACAGAGTTCTAAAGATTGACCAAATTTGGTTTTTCTCACCATACTTAATTAAAAACTACTTGGATAGAAAATAGCCCTATACCACAATTCAATGGCATATTTTTTTCTACAAGCAGGCATACATTTTTTCCAAACTTGATATATTTATTTATTTGACATAGAACTTCAGTTTAACAGCATAAAAAAAGATATGCCAAAGGCCTTTTGAAAAAGTTATACCATGAAATTTGATGATTTTTTAGGGGGGGTTCAAGAAAGGTCAGATAAGCCAATTTAAGTCATGTGGCCATTGTGGGTCCCAAAATTAAAAATAAAGTTTTTAATGGAAAAATTGTTAATGTTTTTGTTGAAGACCTCATGGTGACTTCAAGATGAAGAACAAAAATACAAGTGTTGTTCCATTGCTGTGTTTTACTATGTATTTGTAGAGATTTTGTCTCATTTGCATTTACTCCATATCCCTTCATTGTTGATTTTGATAGATGCTTTAGACAAATTCAATAAAGAATAGAGTCAACAACCTTATTTATTTCTATAGACTGAAAAAAAATTGAGCTATTCCATAGAATTTCAGTGAAGAATTATCTCCCTTTCATAGAACGTTTTTGAATTTTAGCAAATTTTCAATATTATTCATACCAAATTGATACTTATAGTTGATTTAAGTTTAAATTATTTTTAATTTATGCTTAAATTTATTATCTTAGACTAACAAACTCATTAAGACAACATTTTTATTGGATTATTGAATTTTTACCTAGATGCATGTGCAAAACAGATACTAACTACTTCAGTGAAAAACATAAAACATTAAATCAAAAAGTCAGAAGACACCTGCAGTAAACATGTTGTACTATTTGTTTATTAACATGTACATACTTTCAAGGGTGTATGGTACACCATAGTGAATTATCTGTCTTATATCTGGTGAGTCTGTTCCCATACTGTAAGCTTCTGTTGCAAATAGCATCCTTAAATTATTTCCTTTCATTCCAATCTGAACATTTTGCTTCATCTGAAATTTAATTGTCAAATTCATAACAAAAATATAGCAATTACAATCCAAAATTTCAGCTTATGGGTTATTATTATGAGGAGCCAATTTTTTACCATTCTGAATTGAGGTAGAAAATCAAAATGTTCTAGTTTCTTTGAAATTCAACCAAAAAGGTTCATACTTAGTGGAAGTACCTACTGACCTAAGGTCTTCAGGAAAATGCTATAAAAAGCTGGTTCCTTGTTACCATGGAGACATGATGGGGCCTCAAATGCATATTTTGACAACTTTTGCCTTCCAAAATAAGGTTTCAATTTTTTAAAAAAAATCTACAGTACACACTAACCCAAGCAAGTCACCAAAATTTAAAATTCTACATCTTCAGCTATAGACTAGGCTATCCAGCAAGGATGTATGGTCCCTACACTTACCTACCAACGAGGGGGCTTGTGCCGCTTCGAACCCCTAGGACAGAGGGGGGCACATCCCCCTCTGTGAGCCCCCCCCCCCCCAATGAGATATCTTTTTAGTCCCCAGCGGGAAAAACATTCATTTTTTTTGTCCACATTATATTTTGTTCAAAAAGCCCATACCCTTATCCTAGAGCCTTAAAACATCCTCCTATAGCCTTGAAAAATGGGGGCTAATGGGGTCAAAAGGTGTCTAAATGAAGGAAAGGGTTAATCTCTTTCGAAACATTACCATCTAGAGTAAATATTAAATTTATTGCAATTTGATAATAATATGTTTGTCTTAGATTGTGAACTGAATAGACCAATTTCCAATTTCTGTTTATGAATGGAATTTCCCAAATTGATCTGGAGTCAATCACCAAGGTCAATCAGAGTAAATTGTGTCATGACTAAAAAAATCTATATTGTGACATCAAAAATTTCCAGGAAAATTTGCCAATTGAAACTGGTCTATTCTTGGCTTTTACTTAAGGGCTTTAAGGGAGGAAGGTGCACTTTGCTTAGTCTAGTCATTTTGCATTAATTTATTTAACAACTTTTCACAGTGCTGGGGTCATAGCATGCTGATATTGTGTATTCTTTTATATAATACAGTACATCAATATTAAATGACGCACAACATTACAGAGCCCACTTCTGTATTCCTTGTTGGGGATTCAAACCCCAATCTCTCAATAGCAGCCAGATTTTGTGCTTGTAGGTAACTTTTAAGTTATGAAATTGCTTTATGAATGATATATAATTATTGATTAATTTGATTAATTTTATATTGTTTTATGTAGTACAAGCTCAATATCTGACAAGGATGAGTGTAATTATCATTATACTAACAAGGTTTATACAGATTAATATGAGCAAGTAATTTATGTAACTCAGTATATGTGCATGTTTTTTTTCAAATGTTATGTAAAATCTGAGTAATTAAACTTATCAAATAAAACAATTTTAACCTGTATATGTTGATTCCATATTTGTTTTTTTCAGCACCTGCTATAGCATATAATATATCCTTTAGAAAGCAACCAAAAGTAAGTGTGCAATAAATTTCCAAAATGACTAGTGCAAATATGACTAAATTCCATGACGGCATTGACAACAAAAAGTTCTGCTTTTACATGAATTTAAGCTTTGTTAAATACAATTAAAAGGTTATTGCAAGCTCATTCATAAATTAAGTCTACTCAAGACAATTTGCCCCAACATTTATGCATTAACCCTATAATTATTGGATCGTGCCATTAAGCAGCCATTTAAATTCTAATGTTCTTTGTGATACATGTACCTTACATGTCATGTCCATCCTTCACTCTGTCTGTAACTTCATCCGACTAAATTTGATTATTTGTGAAAAAAATGTAATTGACCTGCACTACAGAAAGTCAAGTTTTGGAAATGGCCATCTGCAGAAAATTAAATTTACAGTAGCTTTAATATTATAATGCAAGTTTTTAATTTATTCATTTCAAAACTTTGAAAAACTTGTCTTATTATTGTGTCAGAAAATTAAGTATTTATCATATTAAAATACCTGATCTGTGCATGGCGAGTGGTATTGGGCAGCTATCTTAGTACCATATTGTACATGAGATCCATCTTTTTCCAAGAGTAAATACCCTAGCCCACAATATCGTAACTGCGAAAAAATTATTGTTTTAGGGTATTCATTTCCTTTCTCTGTAAGCTGCGTAAAAAATGGTGTCATAATCTTCTCATATACTGCATGACTGCCATCTGAATCTGATGGTTTTCTGTCTACACCAATATAAATGTTGTTTCTTACTACACTGGTCCTCAGAACTTTTGGATCTTTTAAGTTCAAAGATTTCTTAATAGTATTGATGGTTTTCTCTGTGGCAGTTCCAGTTAAAGCCAGTATTTTACTGTCAGGAAATAGAGATCTCAGCCTGCTCAGGTTACCAAACTCTTTCCTGAAGGATTCTCCCCATTTTCCAATACAATGTACCTCATCCACAACTATATACTTTATTTTCTTCTGCCAGCATTCACGGGTAAACAAATCAAAAAGATTACGGTTCATAAAGTGTTCTAGGTGGCCCAATAAAAAAGAAAAATCACCGCTGGCATCTTTGAAATCACAATACTGGCACTGCAATACTTGGCATATCTGGCTGTGTGAATGCAACTGTTGAATAAAATCTGGATTAATGTTGATGGCCCTGTCGCCATATCTGTCAAGCTGTTCATTTATAATAGCATTTAATGGACTGATTATGCTTACTCCCGGCGTTGTTGATGGATATAACTTGGACTTATAGTAGGCCAGCGATTCAAAAATCAAACTCTTACCGTATCCAGTCTTTAAAGCTGCTATGACGTCCGATCTGCTAGCTTCTAGTATACATTTAGATTGCAATGGCTTATAGAAATTGTATGTTGTACCTCTTTGTTGATTTAACTTCTGTAAGGCAACTTTGAGTTCCAACGAAGATTCCATTTGTTTAAATTGGATACGACCGGAAGTAACGATCAAAAGGGGTTTTCTACATAACAGTCAACTTCTAAAAATAAAACAACCAATCAGAAAGCGTCTTGTATGCAAGCCAATGAAATTAATTGACTCATTTGTTTTTGGAAGGTTGTCTTTATCTCTCTCTATATCCGAACATAGTGAGTGATTTGAGACAGGCACGTCAGTCTAAAGTGTACATAATTCAACGCCTCTAGCGGATTGCGGGAGTAATGACGTGCCTCGTTAGCGGGAGTAATGACGTGCCTCGTTAGTAACGTCATGATTGAAAAATGGACGGCGTCGAAATGTTATCGAGATCAATGTTATCGTGATGGGTCTGTTGACTTGAAATTTTCAATAGAAATGTATAAATGGTCACTCCAGATATTTTAGAAATTGTCCAGACAGTATAATGAGACCGGGGAAAGATTTTGGAACTGTTAGTGCTGTTATATATACTTTGAAATGTCAGGTTCATTACCGTTCATTTATTCATACAGTAACAGATAGACACGAGGGAGAATAACTGATATTTATAAAATAATTTTCAAAAGCCAGTTGTAATAAAAGTCCTTGCTAATTTTAGCCGACTTTGAATCCTTCTCATTTAAGATTAAAAAGTTTGAGTGAATAAAAAAAACGGAAATATAAACAAGAGAAATGAATGAAAAAATGAATGTACCAATAAATATCGAAATTACAGTAAATTTGGTACCAAAGTTAATATAATTTTAATGCCGAAGTTATTGTAAATTCAGTTCGGAAAGTACTGTCAATTCATGTCGGATATTACTGTTTAAATTTAGTACTTAAATCGTCCTGTAATTTTAGTACCATTCTGAAGAAATGGCATATTATTATTATTTTCTGTGGATCTGGCGTGCCATGGCTGGACATCGATAATGATACAATTTTTAGAACTTTAATCGTTCTAAGTTACTGCGAGAGTCCGAAAATGGAAACTTGGTTTTAAGGCGAAGTGTACGTAATTCAACGCCTCTAGCGGATTGCCAGAGGCGTTGAATTACGGACACTTACTATACATAGTTTTTGTAAATTTTGTAGCTAAGTTTCTGTAAATTCGGCATGTTCTACCGATGTTACGTTGAATTTAATACCAAAAGTCAAAACTTACTGTAAGTTTAGTATCGAAGTTATTGTACATTTCGTACAGAAGTTAAAGTCCCACTGAAGTTGCTGTAATGTTAGTACTGTTACATATAACTACATGTATAGTACGTTTTCACCCCGATTTCCCGTCATTAAAATGAGCAAATCCCGAAATCCCGGACAATTGGCCCCGGAACTGAGATCGTAAAAAACCAAATTTTTGCCAGTCCCGTTAATAAAATTACCATAAAATTACGATTTCACGGGTCTAAAAATGACTCTTTTTTTTGTCCCGATGACAATTTCATCCCGAATTCCCGGCCTCTAAAAAAGGCCATCCGATTTCCCGAAGTTACAAATGGTTAATCCCAGCATCCCAAAAATGGTCTTGCCATCCCCTTTCTGTACCGAATTACTGTAATCTAGTAACGAAGTTACAAATACAGTTCGGAAACTGTTAATTTAGTTCGGAAATTTGTGTAAATTTAATTAGTAATTCAGTTCGGAAATTAACATAATATTCTTCGGAAATTACTGTCAATTTAATTATTACCTTTATAGTTCATCTTAATTTTGTGCCAAAGCTTTTGTAACTTCAGTATTTACTATTACAATTGTGTTTAATTTAGTACCGAAGCACCGTAAATTTGAGGTGGTGGACAGGTGGGTGCCTTTCTCCTTACTCCCGCCCCATTCGGTCTCCTTTATCTCGCCCCTATCTCCTTTCTTATGGTCTCTCTTTACTATGTCCACCCCCTTCAAATTGGTTCCAAAGGTGTTTTGAATCTAGTATCGAAGGGCGGGGGGGTCTCATCCTGGAATACGGGCTTTATTTTTTTCCAATTCCCGAATTCCCGAACTACAAAGAAACTTAGAGACTGATGAAATCCCGTTTCACGGTAAATTTATTTCCCGAAATCCTGGGCTTAAATCATAAAAATCCCGAAATCCTGGGCTTAAAAACATAAAATCCCGACATCCCGAAAAAGGGCCGACTCCTCTAGCATCGAAGTAGTACCTGATATACATGTGCAGTTACCTTATTTTTTGCGCTGGCTTTTTCTTTCTTTGCTTTGGGGTGGTTAGTTTTTAATTATGTGTTTAGTTTATTTTATACAGCTGTGAAAAAACTTACTTTGCATTGCAAAATATTCGTCTTCTGCGTAAAAATATCTTTAGCAATGGACCCGGATTCGGAGTATTTCGAGGTGTAAAACAAATTCGATCTATTGTTTCGTTATATTTTTATTTCATATGAAGCACATTTATCATAGACCAACTAACACGATTTTTGACGATTTTTGGGCTTATTTTGAAAATGGTCCAACATAGTCTCGTCCTCAATAAAGTTCCTCGCTGAATGGCTATACTTCTTAGTATCGTCTTCCGGCAGAGAGGCTGTTTGTCATTATTCTAATTTTATATAAATTGATGCAATGTACGTTTTACTTCTATTTTTAAAAATCTGAAGTTTGATACAATAGCAAAGCGCAAAAAGATAATAAATTCGAACGATTTTGAAATATTACATATACAATTGATAAGTTCGGTAAGTAATAATCGAACTAAAATTTATTGTACTACAACAGTTAATTGCGACAATCTCATCGGAAGATCTGTAAAGTCTTATTTGTATTCGGTTTTCTGATGAATGTTGGTGTTTATAAAACGACAACAGTCTACTGAAGTCAACAAACGCAAAAAAAAAGATAATCGTTAGTGCCATGCGTTACAGTAAAAAAGCAACGTCTTCAGTAACGTCGCCGGAAAACGCATTTTTTACATCAAAATCTATCATTCAAAGCGATATATCTTGAAAACAAGCACGGTTGCTAAGGACTTTCTTTACATCAATGAATTCGAAATTAATTTTTCAATAAAATATCAAATTTTCAAAAAAAATCGTTGGATAAATAAATTTGCAAGCACGATTTAAGTAAATGTACAATCCGATATTTACGATTTTTCCCTATATATCCTTTGTAATTTTAGTGTTTCGTGCAGTAAACTTCAAATAATCATATCTCGAAAATTAAAACGGTGACACCCCAATTTTTTTTTCGATTTTCTGTTATTTCCATGCACTATTTGTATACGAAATTCAACAAAAATCGTTGGAGTAGTTCATTACGTACACTTCGCCTTAATAAATGAATAAATGATGGCAGTAGACGTGTTTTTGTTTTATGTCCAGATGTATCCGTACACTAGGGGAATGTTTGTGTGTCACCCTAGTCTTTAACAGTCTATATATAGCGATAGGAATTCCTTTTATCCTCGTATTGGAGTAATTAAACAGACCAGACCATAAACGGGCCGACGGGCTGGCCTATTTAACGGGATGTCGGGATAAGCTCGGAATTTTGGGATTTTTATGATTTAGGTTCAGAATTTCTTTTGTAGTTCGGGATTTCGGGGTTAAGAGGATCCCCTCCGGCTCCCCCTCATATAGCATAGCATTCCCGAAAGTAATCTGATTTAAAAATTTGAAAGCAATTTGTTTTCGTTTCCAAAACAGGACATAATCGTAACTACTCGGCCATTTATAGGATATTTTTTTGGTGTAGCGGAAATTGTGAAATGAGTATGCATGTTCTATTTTTACCTTTACTATTTATATATTTTATTTTTCCAGAAATAACCGGAAATGTGAAATGAGTATGCATGTTCTATTTTTACCTTTACTATTTATATATTTAATTTTCCAGAATGAAAGCGATTGTCTATATCTACAAATTTCACGCAGGAGTCAGATCACCAGTCTTTTGGCTCTTTTCAAGTTTTAGCTTTTATAGCAAGTTTACCGTCGTTTTCAGTGAATAAATCTTTTTTACCTTATAAAGCCGTTAACTGTTGACCTTTCATCGGAAGTAATTTAATTGTAAACAAATACAACTCATACTTTCACTTTGAAATGTATTTTACGACAGCTTGATATAGAAAACATAGATCTCCTATGCCGAGGCCTGTTCCTAAAAGACCATATGCACGAATGCATGCACTATTTATGCATAGCCCATGAATATTATTCGTTATGATTTCCTGTTTTGGTGGTACGATATGTATACGTAATATTCAGATGAAAATAGTGCATAGAATTAATGAGTGAGAACGACAGCGAGATATGAAAAAAGGTAGGACAATATACTGAGAAAATACATATTGTATATATATCTATATATATATATATATATATATCGTCCCATCGAATACATTTTTTATACTAATGGACAAATGATGTTCCCAATCATGCAATAGGAATGTATTCTCTCGAATACTAAACAGTTTTCTTTCCTATCCCAGACACCACACGGGGTCATTGGTAGGGCTGAAATCGGTTGCTTGGTACAGCCCTTATCAATCAAAACAACTTACATTTAGGCTAAGGCCGCATGCATTTAACACCCCCTCCTAGGCCCAGATTTATAGACATGCGCATGAATATTGCAATAAGATTCTTAAAATAATCATTGGAAATTCTTATCTATAAATAAAGTGTTGTTGATATAGATATTGCAAGTTGATTTTTAGTTGTAATTGAATTCTAGCATTAAATTAGATACTTGATCACACTATTTATTGCGACCGCTAAAGAAAATATTCAGTTTTAAAACTGCATAACTCACCCGGGATAATTCATAAGTGAAAAAAGATATCGAAGTAAATTTTTGCAAGGCGTCATCTTTTAATACAAGTCAGAGCTATTTTTAAAAATTCTACTAAATGTACATTCTACACCATATACATCCCAAATAAAACAATTTCTCAGATTTTAACCACTATTTGATTTCAATATAATACTTTTTAAGGTAATATATACCGAAATAGCAAAGTTTCCGGATTTCAATGAAATTTTACAGGCAAGTGCATTAATCAGATGGAGTTGCATTTAAATGTGAAATAAAACCGATTTAGCTATTTTAATGTTTGAAAAATTAATCAGTTATGTTGTTCTCATAAAGAATCTATGTTAAACGTGCAGTAAAATATGAATCGTCTTAAAATTGCGCGTTTATTAAAACGTATCCTACAATTTTTCTACAAAAAGGATATGTTTTAAACAATGAAATTCCCATTTTAATGGTGTAAATTTTACATAGGGTCACCAAATTTATTTTGACGGTACAAATAGAATAGGCACGCCAAAACTGATTTTTTCCCCATAAAATACGCCCTCAAAATATAGCGATGTCGTATTTGAAAGATAAACAACTATTCAGCGATCTATACCACGAAAACGAACTCGGTGACCCTATAAAAATTATATCAATAAAACAGAAATTTCTTTGGCGCCAAAATATCAGTTTTTCAGAAAAATTGTAGGATATAGTTTGAAACGGCGATAATATTTAAAGTGAAAATTAGAATTAATTTACGTTCACCGGTAGAGGCGCTTATTTGCGTAACTCTCACCTTAACTCGTAACAAGATATCGAAAAATAATCCATATGAGCAATATAGGCCTACGAGCCATTTTATATTTTTTCTACGATATTTGTAAGAGTTTGAGCGTTTGTTGTTCTCGTGTTTATAATCTCCATTTTTATGTCTCCGTTTGTTTCAATGGGAGAGGAAACCTAACATCTACGCCACTCTACTTCAAAAAAGCTCGAATATCATTTTATTCCCATGATTTTTTTAAACATTACCAAAATTCGTCTGGCATTTAAAATGTAATATATCAAACCTACACTGCCCTAGTGTTTTTCATGCACAGTATCGTAGATTTTTAAATTATGTTAATGTTCTAAGATATAGGCTCGCCATCATAAGGGATAGTACCATATCATACATTTTTTGTAGTAGTACAGTATAGGTTCTTACACTGAAGTACTGATCTGTAATTTTCAATGAACATCTGTAAAACTTACGGTAGTTAAGGTGTCTTGCTTTCTGACATAAGATCTTATTTAAAATTTGTACAATGAAACCTTTGAGCGAATTGCTATAAACATTTGCAAAAAGAAATGCGGGTGACGGATATATATAAAAAAGATACAGAGTTCTAAAGATTTGTCAATTTTGTTTTTTGTTTTTTGTTTTGTTTTGTTTTTTCTTTCGCTCTAGAATTATATGGGATATAGCCCATGCCATAATCCAAGGGCATTTTTTTTCTAGAAGCAAATATGCAATTTTTTTCCAAACTTTGCATATTTATTGGTACACGATATAGAAATTAACTTTTAAAAGCATAAAAAAGATATGTCACGGACTTTTGAAAAGTTATTTCATGAAACATGAAGAATTTGTTAGTTTTTCAAGAAACGGGAGATTACTTAATTAAAGTAATTTGGGACCCTAATTTATTTATTTTTTTTTTTGGAACATTATAGTGAATACGTTTTGTTACAATGCTTTTGACAGATTCAAAAAGGAATTGGGATCAACTACCTAATCTTTTTACAAACTTAGAATGGTATTTCAGTATAGAATTATCTACTTTTGGTAAAACTTTTTGAATTTTTGGCAAATATGTAATATATTATTCGAACAAACTTGATACTTTTTGATCGTTTTCATTTAAATCATTTTATGTTCTAATTCGATCCACTCAAACGAACATAAAGTATTTATCAAATAAAACACAACTCTCATATGGAGGTGTCACTTGCAGCAGCCAAGTACAGTATTTATTAAGAAACAAAACAGAAAAAAGAGAAAGTCCTCGCTCACATATCTTCTGCTCATGCAGTGACTTCTTTTATTCTGCAAATGAAATGTATATATTTATTTATTTTTTTATTTTTTTTATATATTATTATTATCTTTTTCTTTCTTTCTTTCTTTTTTTTTTACAAAAATTTGAAAAGCCTCTCGACACTTGCGCTGCAATGACTCGAATGAACCACTGAAAACGCCTTGCCAAACTTACAATACGAGTAAACCCCAGATAATCGTGCAGAACCAACTACCAATGAGAACCCACCTTTAACTAAATATAGCTGAAACACGTGTCAATATTTACACTTTACGTATTCGACTACGTGTAACTTTGATAAATTCATTTATGTTCTAATTCGTCCCACTCTACCTCGAAAAACAAAGAAAGGGTATAAAAACTAGCAGGTATATATATTTTTATTTTAAATACCCATATTAAAAGATACAGAAAGCTGTGACGCTAAATTCTCTCTTACATAGCCATCTTTGGCTTTGTCGGATTTCCACCTTCCGTGTTTCTTAAACAGTCTGTCGGAAATGCCGGCATTATAGCAGCCGCTGTAGCCCCTCCTGCTCTGAGTGAATGGAGCCCAAATCTACCTTTATCTAATCCTAACAGTTCTAACTTTTCTAATAACAGCTCTCGCGCTCTTGTGTAAGAAATATGTCCAGTATTACGTAGTTTATATGTATCGGATTTTTTACAATAAGTTATTTGACGGAAAATAAATAGTTTGTCAGAAAGGTCAATATTTGCACAATTAATATACTTCTGTAACATCATAACCGGACAAGTGATACTGTTAGTTTTTGATATAATGACATGTGTTCCATCTCGGTATTTGTCTGTCTTACTCTTTTCTATAAAGATTGAAACGTAAAGATCATAAAAGCAAATGTCTGTTGCTTTTATATTTACTATTTCAGAAAATCGAAGAAAACCTGCATATCCAATTAAACACATTGTAACTGTTCTTATGTCACACAAGCTATTAGTGTTACCAAATTTTTCAACTAGTGTATGTAATATTTCGGGTGTAATAGGATCCATTTTTCTGGCAAGGATGACCCAGTTGTCGTCTCGCACTTTCAATCAGCTTTTAACTAGAAATGATTGACATGGATTATTAAAACCTGCCAAATCATGCGCCCAACCAATTGAATAAACTGCTTCCTCTATTTTAGGCACTGAAGAAGAATTCTGCATTAAAGAAACCAAATACAAGCTTACATGTAAATCTGTCGCTGGCAAAATATGGACACCACTCAAGGAATTACACCACTTTATCCAATGTTTAAACCCACTGTTTTACTTTTTCACAGTATTATCTGCTTTAAAAGTCATGATAACTGAAGGCAAAATGAAACTTAAGTCCTTCAAACGGGTATCTATTTGGTTGTCAATATGAGTCCACCTCCCAAAATGAAAAGCATCTGAAATATGTATAAAACAAAGTGGCAATTAGATACCCGTGTGAAAAAGATAAAATGGATTTTTTTATGTGTGTGTGTGCGTTTTGTAAATACTTTATTTCTCACGACCTGATCGCCCTGTGGCAAGAGGTCTAATCAGCTACTCCAGTGAGTAAATTGGTATATCTAAGTTCTTATACATCGCCAAGTGGCGATATAAAAAATAATTTATATATATATAAACTGTTCAAAGAAATTCTTTCATCCAGTATGATCCCAAATGGGAATACAGTCTAAATAACCTTATATAT
The DNA here is from genome assembly GCA_002080025.1 of Modiolus philippinarum. Classification (NCBI taxonomy): domain Eukaryota; kingdom Metazoa; phylum Mollusca; class Bivalvia; order Mytilida; family Modiolidae; genus Modiolus; species Modiolus philippinarum. The sequence goes on from MJUU01006287.1 coordinate 65,011, forward strand.
ATATATATATGAATATATATACTCTAAAAGAAATAATACCTATATAGTTTATAACAATTTATTATCTAAAGTACATTATAAAGGAACTATACGCACTGCTAATACACTACAAGTGAATCGAGTAGACCCAAATAAAGAGTTTTTATTTGATCCCTGTATATAAATGTCCTTTGGATCTTTGAACTCTAAAACGTCTGATACATAAGGCATACAAAGAAAATTATCACTAAACAACAATGGCCAGAAGGGAACAGATTCCCATTTTGGCACTATTAAAGTTCCTTTTGCTTTACAGGCCAGGCAATGTTTAATAACTTTATTAACTAAGCATATAGGTGGAACTAACCAATTATTGTCGGTAGACCAATTGTATGAAAAAGCATCCTCACCCGATGTACCAGGAGAAAAAAATCTATAATGAAATTTTTTCACCTTATAGTTCTCTGAATCTGCAAATTGATCACATGTGTGGGGACCAAAAATCTTATCTATAAAGCTGAAAAAATCGACACTAACTTCCCAGTCATCAAAATCAAATATCTTACTGATATTGTCAGAAATAATATTCTCTTCTCTAGGTACCCATTGAATGTCGATGCTTATACTCTTTTTTACACAAATGGAAAAAATTGACATAGCAATCTCGTGTAAATGAAGCTTTGTACTGCCACAGCTGACAATAGAAACACTGTTTTTACTATCAGTGAACCATTTAACTGTCTTCCCAGTTAATTTATCTTTAAAACTATCTAAACATAATTCGATAGCTTTCAGTTCTCTCCATGTAGAACCATAAGTTTTTTCCTTTTCAGACCACATCTTGTGAAAAATGCTACTATCTAACTGACAGAATGCACCACAAGCGTAATTACTAGCATCTGAGTAAAAAATAACAGATGAAATTTTATATTCCGACAAAACTTTCAAATTTAATCTATTAACTTCATTCTTCCAAAAAGACAGTTCTTCTATTACACCTTGATCCGTAAATTTAAACAAATTATCCCAGGACATACTGGATTCTATACCTTTATATAAACACCTCGTCATCAAACGAGTGACATTTCCAACAACTG
>MJUU01006289.1:42451-55311 GCA_002080025.1 Modiolus philippinarum
AAAAAAAAACGTTTTACAAATAGCAAGTAAAAAAAAAACACAAAAACGAGAAAAAAACATATACATAATAAAAAAGAAAAACAAAATCAATTATTTCATTATCGAAATAAAATAGTTAAATCCTAAAATTAGTGATTCAATACTTTGAAGATAAATTAAGATGTTGCAGTTTACGTTGAATACACATCTGTTTTAAAGGTATGCATCATATATTAGACAAAAGGATCTGTAAAACCTTAGACTTGCAAAAGTTGGATGTTGCGTTGATGAAATGCATATATATAAATAATTCGCCCATAAAGGCTTTGAAGAAATAGAAGTTTCACTGAATACGCTGTTAAGAGGTTACATTTTGTTAACATAAAAATGTCCCATTTTGCTAGTTTAATAAAGAAGCTGAAACAGTACATTATTTTGACTGTCTCCTTATATCCTATCAGTTTTCAACACGGAGCAAGTCATATGCTTTTGATAAGGCACTGGCAAGTTACAGACTGTTCATTCTCTTCAGTGTGAATTTTCTGACATTGATATGAATAGCCATTCAAACAAAAAAAATGTTACAAGGCCCAACTTGGGAATGATATACAGTTCGACGTCACTCTAGAGGATGTAGTACATTTAAATATATGCTGAATTTACACAATTAAAGCATCTACCGATCTCACTTCTTGCCCATTCGTCTTTTTGAACTTATAATACACTAACGTATTTTTTTTCTTTCGGAAAGTAAATAGGCAGCGCAGAATGTGAATTACGGCCAGCCCGACCAATTTATTGTCTTATTTTTGCTTCTCTACTCTTATGCATGTTGTGCCGATATTGATAACGTACGTGAAAAACATCATTTTGATAGATTGATTGATTGATTGAATATTGTTTAACGTCTACTTAGCAATATTTCAGCTATATCAAGACGAGAACAAGTTCAAATTATCACTTTGGGGTATGGAAAGGGCCATGGGACGGGAAATTCTGACTGCCACTGGAAAAGTAGGGTGAAATCGTCAAGGGCGGGGAATTTAGCCTTGTAGCCGATCACCTACGGACCACCCCTAAAAGAGCTTGCTACAAGGGTTCTTTAACGTGCAGGAAGCGTTGCATTTCTTCCAAACCATCCGAAAGATGGGTTGTGTATTTATTTATCCCGCACGACCACGGAATGGGTCCTATTTCTATATCCCGGGACCCTCGGGGTCAGCCTCCGTTTAGGAGGGGTCACACCCCGCAAGACGGAGATACTAGGTCCTATTTCTATATCCCGGGGTTCCCGCGGGGTCCTCTGTTAGGAAGGCTCATACTCCAAGCTCAGAGGATGCTGCGGGCCTATTCATAAGCCGGGACCGCGCACGGCGGTCATTTTAATAGATGTAGAAGACATAAGACAAAACAAAAAACTAATTTTGAATAAAGATTTTTTCATATTTTTCTCAATAACACGTGTTGTTATCAAATCAAATGAAATATCCTCTCTATAGTCTGACAATTTTTTTTCTCATTTTAAAAATTACTGAACTCAAGGGAAGTCACTAATATTGACGATTTATTTTACCTTAATGAACATTTTAAAGAATGATTTATGACCCTACCTGTAAAACAAGTGACAGCTGTGTTGATTGTACCAATTAACAAAATTTACCTGTACCTGTACCTGAGTCTTACATAATTGCACAATTTATCACCTGTATCCAAGGCTACAGTTTCATCATGTACACTGTATGTATTGCATTAACAAGAAGACCATAGTAATTTTTTTTTATTTCTACTGCAGCACGTTGATGTGCACTGTATACTGCACCATCATATGGATTATTATAAAAAAAAAAATCAACAGAAAAATTAGCATTTTTGTTAAGGATTATGGATACTTTGTAACGAAATCGTCGAATTACGTGATATATATCCTAGCTTAAAAGAGAATATGTATCCGTTTAGTTAGCTTTGAACAGGAGGCTAGTATTTTTGTATTTTCGATAACGAGAGGCAAAACTTATTCAACTTAAATTTGGACAAAAAATGAAAAATAATGCAGAATTTTCTAAATATGGGATATATTTATCATATCTTTCATGATATTTAACTTGTATGCCAATATTTATTGGTAAATTCAATTTGAAAATTTATCCGGTTCTTGGTCAAACCCATGATTACCCAGCATCCTTTCTCTGAATCGTGTCTTCTTCGTAATTGTTAGTGATACAAATTATAATAATCTGTATCAATATTTCGTCACTTCCGATCCAAAATGGCGATACCCATAACTGTACTACGGTCAACTTTTAACTATAAATATCTCCCTTAATAAAAAAAAGATACACCACTGTAATTTTGCATGAAGCATTTTCGATATAAAGTGAATCGAATTAGGTAAAGAGTATAATTTTGCGGACTTTCACTTTAAAGTATAATACCGGTAATCTATTACATGTACATACAAATAAAGCACACCATACCAAAGTTACTGTGAATTCGGTTTCTGCATATGGCAATTTCCACATATGTGTGTGTGTGTGTGTGTGTGTGTGTGTGTGTGTGTGTGTTAAAGCTGATAGAGTACAAATTACTAATGTGATTGAAATAGCCAAATCCAGCTATGAACAGAGCTATGCACAAAGGAGATAATCCTTAGTTTTAAGAAAATTTCTGAAATTTTAGATATTGCAAGTTTCGAAATAAAATCAGTTTTCGGGCCAACACGAAAGTACTGGCTACAGGGTTGGTGAATACCCTCAGGGACTTAAAGTTCACTAGCAGCGGAATGAGCCCAGTGGTAATAACAAAGTATTAAAGTTACTGTGAATTTTGTTTCTGCATATGGTCATTTCGACAATTTATGTCTCTTCAGTGCAGATAAAATCAAAATATTTAGAAACCAAAATATGTGTGAATGAAGGTCATATCAATATTAGTAGCTGTATAACCGTAGCTCTTATGGTCCTTGTGCTGATTTTTTGATAGTTGAAGTCCGCCAAATCAGAAAAATATTAAAGGACCTATAGAGCAACGGTTCCGCAAATACAAAATTACCGATCACGATTGTAAAGAGCCGAAATTCAAAGGCCAAATAAAAGACAAAGCCAAACAAAGCGTACAATTGTAAACTGATATTTTGCCCATTGGGAAGACATTTTAATCCCTTTTTAGCTCACTAGACCCAAAGGGTCAGTGTTAGCAATTCATATTTTCATCAACTCCTCTGCTGAAACCACTGACGCAAATTTAACAAAACTTTCCAAGAATGATATATCGAAGGTACTTCACAAATATTGCTTCCGATCCAACAAAAACATAGCCGCCAGCGCGGAATTTACATTTAAATTGGATTCTATGGGAAAACATTCCCCGTTTCCCTTCTTTTTTCTATCTTATTAACTGGGGGAAATTGCACCAAACTTGACAGGATTGATCTATTGAAGGTCCTTCACAAAGATAACCTTATCGTCAGCTCTGAAACTACTGAAGCAAATTTAACTTAATTGTAATGGAATGGTGTAGGGAATGTCCTTTATAAAAATTGCATGGCCGCCAGCACAGAACATTTAAAAACATGATATTTCGCATTTTGTCAATTGAGTTGTACAGACTCAGTCTCTGAGCCTCTAGTTTCAAATTTATCAAAAATATATTATTTTCAAGACCTTTTGGAAGTCAAGAAAATAAATTAATATTGAAGGGATATGTAGTCAAAGTATTTACAAATGCATGGTAAACCGAGCAATGGAACAACGCTTCTATTGTTGTTCTTCATCTTGAGGTCATCATCAACAATGAGTTTTGTTCATACCTCATAATGAGTTAAAGACGGCTACTAGCAACCGTTTGAGCGAAATTCATTTTTAAATGCCTAACAATGCTGCTAATAGAATATTGTTATACCTTATAATATTTTCCTTATATAAATGCATTGGGGGAAAATATCGACAATTTGTCTGTTTTATTTCTCAAACCAAAAAGCGATCTGTTGACCAGTCAACAGTTTTCAGTCTGTTGACCGACACCGATCTGTTGACCGCCTGCCTTACTTTTATTGGTTCAAAAATATCACGCCCATATCACATGATCTCCTGTCGTCTGCATAACCAAATTGGCGACGTGAATGGCATTCAGATGAAATGGAGCGTATTCATTGAACATGATAAGGTATAACAAAACAGTTATAGACTGTTTCCTCAAACAACAGCTGTTTTGTTTGACCCTCTGACTAAACTGTTGCACTCAGCCTTCGGCTTCGTGCAACAGTTCAGTCCTCGGGTCAAACAAAACAGCTGTTGTTTTCGGACCCAGTCAATAACTGTATATTATTACACTTTAAACCAGTATCATTGTATTTTGACAAGTTTCACAAGTGGAAGGTAAACTGATACCTTTTGAGAGGTAGTCAGTCATAGTTAAATATAATTGATTTCGGTACTTCAGTGAAGTATAATTACACTAGAATAAAGTATAAATATCCTTCAAGAAAGTTTAATGATGCAAATGAAAAGTATATTGATGGAAAAAGTAAAATCATAGATTATTGTGACACGAACCTCATCTTATAGTTACTAGTGGTTCTGTGTTGAGTAAAATAAAAAGTCAATGTTTTATTATAACTGATACACGTATCGTAGTCCTTGTGTGGAAAACTAACAGAAACTTACTAAAATATAATGTGAACGACACTGAAATATTCACATGAACTGCTTCTGCCTATTATAAAAGATATCGTTTATTAAATTTTATATATAATACAAAAATTGCAGATTTTATACTCACATGACCTTCAGCTGTAAAATACGAGTGTTTCTGTGGGACGGAACGAAATCCCCAGTCTTGTTTTGATCCCAAATTTTCTAGCCATGCAAACGGTATCCTTGTAAACTCGCTATCAAGATCAGATCCACCAGCCTCTAGTAGTAACACACTAACAGGGTCTTCAGTCAGTCTGGTTGCTATGATAGAACCAGCAGAACCTGCACCAACTATAACACAAAAAGATCATATCTACACTCTTATTAGTTCTACAAAGGGACATTCATCAACATATGCTTAGATAGAAAAAATATGTTATTGGGGTAGTTTAAAAAATATATTAATCAAAAATTGTTCTGTTGTTTTTTGTTTTTTTTTTCAAAATTATCACCAAATATTGTATGAAATAACAGAAAATGCTCTGACTGCAGTTTACTTGTAGATAAATATAAACTAAACTGAATACTTAACTACTATATAATCATAGCTTTTCTTGAAAGGCTTTACAAATATCCCATTCGGGTCTTTTTCTTCTTGTAATTGTGACGACAGAAAATTGAGTAAAGTTGTATTGGTAACAAGTCCAAGTAAAGCTGCTCCTAAGAACATGGTTGACACAACACCACTATAAGGTCAAATAAAAATTCCTATCAAGTTTATCTTAATGATAAAAGTTTGTTGTACAGTCACTTAAAACTTAAACATATCTTTTTTCGTTTATACACTCATTATTAGGTAATTACTTTACAGGAAGCGGGACAATTTATCTTAAGGGGATACGATACAGTAGAGATCCTGAACTGATTTTTTCATGAAATTTTGAAATTAAGTCAATTTGAATATGCTCTTTCCAAATCTGCAAAGAAAAGTATACCTTCATGATTTAATTTTCGAGATAATTGCGATTCAAAATTGCCCATTTTCCAAAATATTTCGTAACAAATGTATTTTTACTGCAATATGTAAAATGTCATAACTTTTAAACTATTAGAGCTAATTGCTCCCGGTGTTTTTGATACAGTTTCGTGAGATATTTCTGAAGAAGGTAAGTATTGATTTTAAAACAAAATTTCATCATTCGTGGTTCTAAATTGACATTTATGTAAATATTTATTGAATAAACGTTCATTTTTCGTAGGTAAAATTTCACACAGAAAAAAATTGTGAACTGACCTTTTCTTCATAATTCGCTGAGATCTCCGTGAAACATCATTCTTCGAAAATTCGCTTTGAAAAATGGGGGTCCATGTGCTTATTTTCAAGCTACGGAGTGAAAACTGGCATTTTTATCACTACAAATGAGCATTCCCGGTTTTGGCGCGAAATGACGTTACATTATATGTTGTCTGCCCCTGACAATAATGGCGGCATAAAATTTTCAGAGGAAAAAAATTGTGTTAATCATCGGACCACAGTCCACATTGTGACGCATATTCATTAAAAACAGGTAAAGTGGATAGCTGGAAGTCCAAGCTATAAATCGAACTATGGAAAACATTTGTATAAATTTAAATATGGACAAAATCAAGCAGGAATACCCACGTAAGGCTCTCCCTACGAAGCTTCATAATTGGACAGGGAAGGCCAAGAAATGCAAGTATGAAGCCCTTGATTTGGAATTATATGAACCCAATGCAAGGATGTTGTCATTTTATACAACATTGGAGCGAATCCAACCTTGGATTAAAACGCTGGATATTCTATTTTGGGAAAGACGGTTCAGAGTACAAAGTTCAGTGGGACGACGAACCTGCGGTGTGGGTTGATAGAAATAGTTCTGGAAATAAAATTCTCAATGAATTACACCTTGACAATAAATCTCAGGACAGCCCTACTCTTTTGTACAAAATAACATTTTTTGTTACGACTGGCACAGTCATTGTTCAAGGACATCAATACCAATTGTTTGTTAACCATTTTGAATTATTGAAACAAATTCTAGACAAGGTATTAACAAATATGACAACTTCCAGTGATTCCGAACAAACATCAATTAAATAGACTGACAACATAATCTCATCTACTGATAATTCAGACATTGAGCATGAGGAAGAAAATACAGTTATTGAGCATCAAGATACATGTAATGAAAACATTGATAGGCACACAGATACACAGAGTACACATGATCAACATAGTGATTCTAATAACAGCTTAGATAACAAAGATACACATAAAACTGGAGAATATCAACAGAACGTTTATGATACACGATAAGAAAGTAGTCTCATTGATGCAATTAATAAACTAGAAAATAGTCAAGTAACTAATTCGTCAAAAATTTTGTTGGAAGTTGCAGATTGCAAACTATAAGTAAGTCATTTGACAGCTTCAAGTCAAGAGATGATTCCTCCGAGGAAACCAATAGCCTTAGAAATAAAATTAAAGTGCTCAACGAAGAGAAAGAGTCATTGATGTTAAAAGTTCAACAAGAAAGGAATGCTTCCTTATTATGTAAGAGTCAGTATGAAGACGCTATGAAACATGAGAAAGTAATGACAGCAGAAGCAAGGACTTCTTTGCAGAAATTAGTCGAAACAAATAACAAAGAACTCTCCTTTATATCAACAAAACTAGACGAAAAAAACCAAAGAAATCGATACTCTTTCAGAAGAAAACTCCAGCTTGAAACGTTCACTAAACAAGGTGCAGGATGAAGCCCTTTCCCTTAAGGCTCAACTATCAGATACTGTGGATGAACTCAATTTTCTGAAAATGAAACTCAGCAGCACCAGTGATACAGAGTCCTCAATGACCGGAGTAAAAGCTGAAGACATGCGGAATAAGCCTCTTATATATCTAATAGGAACATCAATGAAGACTAATGAAGATAAGTTGACTTCTGTGGCAGAAGTAAGGAAAATCACATCTTACACATTAGAGGAAACAAGAAAATGTATCACAGAATTCAACGACAAGCCAGATGTAACTGTGTTGCATGTGTTGACGAATGACCTAAAAGTGAAAACGCCTCAAATTTGTGTTAATGAATTATGGGACATAGTTTCAACCCCTACAGAAAAATAGGCCCGAGATGAAAGTGATCATTTCTCTCACTACCCCCAGGAAAGATTCCTTGATTCACAACACAAATGGCCAAATTATCGATGCTATGCTTAAGCAAAAGTTTTCAGATATGAATGTGTTATGTGTTGATCACAGCAATATTGCTGTTGGAGGAGATCCTATTCCTGAGTTTCTAAATGATGACGGATATCATCTAAGTGTAAAGGGCATTGCCCAGTTAGCTGGGAATCTTAAAAAAGGAATTCATTGGGCATTAGGCATACCGTTGCCATCTAGGAGAAATCACCGCAGTCGTTCTCGTCAAAGGAGAGGCAGAGGAATCTTCCGAGGTTCCAGAGGTGGCCGAGGACACAGATCTCCCTACTGATTATTTTATGTACTACATATACATATATATACATATAAATTGTAAAGTTATTACAAGAACCTTTTTAATTTTTTTTCTCTTTCACTTTTAACCCATATATTACATGTAAGAAACGAAAAATTTAAATCCAATGTCTAATTCAACTTTAAAGATATGTTGTTGGAATGTAGGAGGACTTGTTTCCAAGGGTAATGATAAAACCAGTGATCCTCTTTTTCTTAAAAGTATTGATAAATATGATGTTGTTTTTCTGGTAGAGACACACATGGGATATAATTCTCCTGTCCGGACCATTGGCCCTTTCCACTATCACCCTATCTGTAGACAGGCAACAAAATATAATAATAGATTTTTTGGGGGCATAGCTATTTTAAGGAAACCCCATATAAAGGATAATGTTCAAATTCTTGCAAACACTAATCCAGATTACCAGTGAATCAAGTTGAATAAAGATTTTTTTGGTTTTCAGAAAGATTTGTATATATGTGTTGTTTACTATCCCCCTTCTTTATCCTCTTACACTAAAATAATGATATAAATATTTTTGATTGTATTGAGAAGGATATCAGGAGTAATTATGGAAATGAGAATATTATTATTTGTGGTGATCTAAATTCACGGATAGGTAATGGTCCTGATTTTATTGCCCATGATGATGATAAATTTGTACCCCTGTTTCAATCCTATCCTATTGACCAAAATATCCTCACACGTAAAAATATGGATTCTAAAATTGATACAAGAGGGAAAGAACTACTAGATTTCTGTATTATTCACCAATTTAGAGTATTGAATGGCAGGACACTAGGTTACCTGCAGGGTATTATACATGTTATACACCTAATGGTGAGAGTGTTGTCGATTATGCTATTGTGTCTGAGGGAACCCTACAAAATATTTTATATTTTAAGGTATCAGAATTTATACCAACATTATCAGATTGTCACTGTAAAATAGAGTGGGGAATGTCAGCTAGTTATAGTAGTATTCCTATTGTTAAGGATCAATGTAATGTATATCCTATGCCACAAAAATACATATGGTCAGAAGAATCTGAAGTCCTTTATCAAGATGCATTAGCAAAACGAGAATAGATAATTTTCTAAATATTTCTGACACTAATACAGAAAAAGGTGTAAATGAAGTAGCTACATCTCTTGCAAATATTTTTATTCATGCAGCAGACATTTCTTTGCGCAAATCAGTAAAGAAACGGAGAAATACTAATACATGTAAAAAATCACAAAAATGGCTTAATACTGATTTGTATCACACGAGACAACGTCTGGTAAATTATGGTAAAATATACTCAAGATATCCCAAAGACCCTCAAGTTAAAAATCATTTTTACAAGTTGTATAGGGAATACAATAAAGTACGCAAGTTTACAAGAAAAGAATACAAAAATAAATTAATGCATGAGCTTGAATCTATGCATGATAACAACCCCAAACAATACTGGAATATGCTAAATAAATTCAAGAAAACCAGTTTGATTCTACTACATGCACTGACTGTATACCACCTTCAAAATGGTTAAACCATTTTCAGAGATTAAATGAGGGGAAAGAAAAACTTAGTCACAGAATAAAGGTATTAGAAAACAAACTTAAGAACCTAGAAAATGGGATTTGCTTTAATAAACTTGACTTTCCAATATCGGAAAAAGAGATTATTGATGCAATTTCACAACCGAAGTTAAATAAATCCCCAGGTTTGGATAATATCTCAAATAATATGATTAAGAGTAGCAAGTCTACTCTTACAAAATGTTTTCAAAAATTGTTTAATGCTTGCCTTAGTTGTGGGATATACCCTGTCAGTTGGGCAGAAGGGTATATTACACCATTACATAAAGCAAATGATATTACAGACCCCACTAATTATCGGGGACTCACAATTACCAGCTCAATTGGGAAACTATTCAATGGAGTGCTTAATACACGTCTTGATAAGTTCTTAATGAAAAACAAAATTATAGATGATTGCCAGATTGGCTTCAGACACAAGGCCAGAATTTCTGATCATATGTTTGTTCTAAAATGTATTATTGACAAATATTGCAACAAAAAAGATGGAGGAGTCTATGCCTGTTTTGTTGACTTTCAAAAAGCTTATGACACTGTCATTCATGCTGGGATTCAGATAGAGCTTTTAGAAATGCGAGTTGGCACACTATTATATAATATCATAAAAAATATGTATTTATTGAGTAAATCCTGTGTAAAAGTAAATAATGTGGTAACTGACAGCTATAATATTAAAATTGGAGTAAAACAAGGGGATAATCTTAGACCAAATCTTTTTAATATATTCATTAATGAGTTGCCAAAGTATCTCAAACAATCAGAATCAGATACTGATATAATGCTAAATGGAAAGCCTCTTAATTGTTTATTATATGCTGATGACATTATTATTTTTTCTAAGTCACCAGAAGGACTTCAGAAGAAACTTGATATTTTAGATAATTACTGTAATGACTGGTGTTTAACTGTTAACACTAATAAAACAAAGATTTTGATTTTTAACAAGGCAGGCAGACTAATCCAGCATACTTTTAAAATAAATGATGCTGAACTTGAGTGTGTAAGTAAATACAAATATTTGGGCATAACATTTTGTTCGTCAGGTTCGTTTGCCACTGCTCAAGAAGAACTCTACAAAAAGGCTCTTAAAGCTTATTTCAAGTTTTCAAAAGATTTATTATCCTTAAATCCTTCGGTTAAAACTAGTATGCATGTTTTTGACCATACGATCAAGCCAATAATGTTATATGGCTGTGAAATATGGGGCATGTTTAACCCATTCACTTCTAAATTCAGAAAAGGAACACTTGGCCTTGATGAAATATATGATAAATGTCCAGCTGAGAAACTACATTTAAAATTTTGCAAGTACATACTTGGAGTACATTCAAAGACGACTAATATTGCAGTATTATCAGAATTAGGACGCTTTCCTATATATTTTAATATTGTGAAGTCAATGGTCATATATTATTGTAGAGTGGAAAAGGTGTGCTCCTTTTTTCCATTATTAAATGATGCTTGTATAGAATCTAAAATATTAGCAGATTCAAACAAAAGTTCATGGTGTGCTTCCTTGAATTATGTCCTAAATATATTAAAATCTACAAAATCAAACAGTTCCTTGAGCAATAAACATTTAGGCCCTAAAGATATTGTTGATTTTTTTGTATTAGAATGGAATAAAAACCTCATGAAAAATGCAGATGGCAAATTAAGCAGCTATATTTTGTGCAAAAATAATTTGAGATGTGAGGGGTATTTGTCTATAACAAACAATTTTGAATTAAGAAAATGGCTAACACTTTTACGCCTATCAGCACACTCTCTAAAGATTGAGAAAGGTAGACATCAGGGTATCCCAAGACACAATAGGACATGCTCCAGGTGCTCCAGTAACGAAGTCGAGGATGAAATACATTTCCTCTTCCATTGTGATGCACTTAGTGACAAAAGACATAAATTACTATCTTCTATAGAGGAGAATTGTACTAATTTTAAGAATTTAGATTCAAAAAACAAATTTATATGGTTAATGAATGTTGAAAACAAAGAAATTTTAACTGAATTGTGCATATTCATTAAAAGTAATGAAAAATTCAAGATTTAAATGTTTAATTTATTTCGTTAAATTCAAATCTTTTTTTCCCCTCATATATATATATATATTTTTGGAGCAATGGACATGTTCTACTGGAGGTGGCACTTTTTCTGGTTTACATAAACCTAAGTTATTGCCAATGAAGTAAAGTTCATACAAATATATGAGAATTCCATATTGTGAAAAATTTATTTAAATTTCAAGAAATCGCACCCATATTTTTGCATCTGACCATTTTGATGGAAAAGTATTTCCATCTCTTTAATTTCGATATAAGTTAGTTTATTAATCATTTTAATCTTAATCAAATTTGATTCAAACCATATGCACACAGTGTATGTGCTAGGAAAATGACATACATAATATTGAGTTATCAAAGAAGCTCCGGCCCTTGGTGACTCTTGGATCTAATCAACTGCCTTGTACAGCACTTGTTTTTTGCACTAGTCACGAGGTGGATTCCTCTTATTTTAGATTGTGATTTCCGTATTAAATTTAATTTGTCGCCACATGCAAGGTGAAAGGAGACTGACTGGTTTACATAGTGATAATAGATTCCTATATGCATCGACCCTTGGTGACTCTTGCATCTGATCAACTACTACAAACAGTACTTGATTTCTTGCACTAGTCACGAGGTGGATTGTTTCACTATGTCACCTCTCTATCATCCTCTTTTTATTTTATTTATTATATATTCTTTATACTATATTTTTCACTTGAAATCTCTAGACTTTGTGCCACCTCTAGTACATAATCGGCAACATTCACTTGTGATAAACCAGAGACATTTAGTAACATGTGTTTAATCGTCTCTGGATACATACTGTTTATTGTATATGACTGTTTTTTTTTTTTTCTATATATGTAATAATGTAATACTTGTAATGACTTTGCCCTGCATGGGCCCTTGATTGGAATAAACATATTTATTATTATTATTATTATTTCGCAGGGAAAAACGTCGTTCTACAAGACATTCACAAAGATCAGTCAAATACCTACTAAACCCTTCTAGTAACTGTGTTGACTGGGGAAAAAAAGATTATTTCACTACTACTGCTCTTCAGGTATACATATATACAGAATTCAGTGTATGCTGTGT
>MJUU01006293.1:19401-73641 GCA_002080025.1 Modiolus philippinarum
AAATAACTAAATACCGAAGTTACTGTGAATTTTGATTCTGCATATGCGCATTTCGACAACTTATGTCTCTTCAGTGCAGATAAAATCTAAACGTGAAATACATGAAAATCTATACATGAAAATCATGTATAGATCAAATGATCTGTCAACTGCGAATCCTGTGAAACCTTTATTACAAATACTTCTAAAACTATGGTATTTAATGGACAATGTTTTAATAGTTTGATATCCTCAATGTTAGGACAAATACTCTCCATTTTCGGGCAAGTAAAATTTGTGGTTCACTTGCCGATTGGGCAAGTTGGTCAAAAACTTAATGTCAAACCATGGAGTCATAGAAGGCTGAATTTCCTACCCCTACCCATATTTCCAATCTTCCACTGGCAATCAAAACTCATTACCCCTTTTGTCCACCTGTATTGCTTTCTTTCACATATAATTTCCTGAATTAAGTAACTTGCTCTCATCCTGATGTAGCTAAACACTCATCCTGATGTAGCTAAACACTTACCTTCTTGGACCAACATTTCTTTTAACAGGACCCAGGAAAATTTATAATGGAAGTCCCTGGGACCCAACATGAGAGAAGTGGAGGTACATAGAGCTATGTCCCTTGACAACTTCAAAATTTGTCAAAATATTTGGGTATCTGGCCAATATCTTCACATGTATGCTTTAACTTGGTTTGTACAGTTGTTGATTACAAAACTAGCTAGGTAATTTTTTTTTTCAGAATATTTGACATGTTAGAGGTTGTGAACTTATGTTATACCCCTAACATGCCTTCAATTTTAAAATATTTTCAATATTAAGGTTTCTGACTTTAAATTTGTGAACAAAATATATATACAATGTCTTCGAAATAGTAATTTTTAGGTGTTGTATATGTACAAATACTTCTAAAGACTTTGATGCAGAGAAAGTAGTTGTTTTGAAATTATGTCCCTTTGAAAACTTTGCAAAAAGGGAAGAAGTAATTGCTTAAAAGGTAGGATTCCTCTTGACCGTCCGTTACTCTTTGGTTTCCGGATGATAACTTGAGTTTGCTTTGAAGGAAAGTTTTAATATTTTGGTATTATGTTATTTCCCATAAAATACAGGTAGAGTTTGATTTTCACCATAATCAGACTTTGGGTTCAGAGTTATTGCCCTTGAATTATGCAAAATCTGTAAATTTTATGGTTTCCAGATGGAAACTTGATTTTTATTTTATGAAAAGTTTTAATATTTTGGGACAATGTTACTATTTATAAAATACAGGTCAAGTTTGATTTTCAGAGATCTAATCTTTAATATGTACCAGCTGAATAATTGTCCATGAATCTTGCAAAATCTAATGAAAAAGCTAATAGTCAAGCAAAATAGTTATCCAGGTTCCTGCAACTACTAGAGGTGCCTATGGGCAGGGGTATCTTTGTGATCAGCAGATCACCTTTTTAGCTCACCTGACCCAAAGGGTCAGTGTAAGCTACATTGTATTGCCATCACTTGGCATGCATCGTCTGTCCATCCTTTAAACTTTAAAATTCTTATCTTCTTCTCTAAAACCAATGAAGCAAATTTAACCAAACTTTACAGGAATGATGTATGGAAGATCCTTTACTTAGATTGCTCATTTCGTTTTGATGCGACAAAAAACATGACCACCAGCGCGGAACTTAAGTTTAACATAGAACCCTATGGGAAAAATTTCATTTTCATCTTCTCCTCAGAAACCACTGAAGCAAATTCAAACTCTACAGGAATGATTTATGGAAGGTTCTTTTACAAAGGTTTCTCATTTCAATTTGATCTGACAAAAAGAAACATGGCCGCCAGCGTGGAACTAAGGATTAACGTTGGACCCTACATGTATTGGAAAAAAAATCACATTTTCAATTTTCATCTTCTTCCCAGAAACTGCTGAAGCAAATTATAAAAAAACCTTACAGGAATGATGTATGGAAGGTCCTTTACAGAGATTGCTCATTTCATTCAACAAAAAAAATGGCCGCCAGCGCAGAACTAAGGTTTAACATTGGACCTACAAATGTATGAGAAAAAAATCACATTTTCATCTTCTCCTCAGAAACCACTGAAGCATATTCACCCAAACTTTCTAGGAATGATGAATGGAAGATCCTTTACAAAGATTGCTCATTTCGTTTCGATCAGACCAAAAACATGGCTGCCATTGCAGAACTTAGGTTTAACATTGGACCCTATAGGAAAATCACAATTTCATCCTCTCCTCTGAAACCTGTAAAGCAAATTCAACCAAACTTTACAAGAATGATGTATGGAATTCTTTTACAAAGATTACTCATTTCCTTTCGATCTGACAAAAAACATGGTCGCCAGTGCGGAACTTAGGTTTATCTTAGGACCTTAAGGGAAAAATCTCATTTTCATCTTCTCCTCAGAAACCACTGTTGCAAATTTAATCAAACTTTACAGGAATGGTGTATTGAAGGTTCTCAACAAAGATTGCTCATTTCAATTTGATCCGACAAAAAATATGGCTGCCAGCACTGAACATAGTTTAACATTTGACCCAATAGGAAAATCACATTTTCATCTTATCAAACTGTACAGAAACGATGTACTGATCAAGGTTATATGCAAAGATTGCACAGTACGTTTCGATCTAACAAATAACATCATGCTGCCAGTATGGAATATAGATTAACATTTGACCCTATGTGAAATTGATCATTTTAGTCATCCTCTATTAAATTATTGAAGCAAATTTCACCAAACTATAGCTTAACATTAGACCCTAAGGGAAAAAATTATTTTTTGGTCATCAGCATAGACATGGCTTATATTAGAAGCATTTTGTCAGATGAGTGATTCAGGCTCAGTCCTTGAGCCTCCAGTTCTAGTTTGTTATAAAAAGATAATATCTCTCTTGAATTTTGATTACCAAGTTTTATTACAGTGTAAGAAAAAGACACATAACAACATTTTTGATGGTTAAATCAATTTATGGATGGTAAATAACAAAACAGTTATTGTCAATTTGGTTTCTGTATACGGCCATTTTGATAACTTAGTTATAGTAGTGCAAATCAATTCAAAACAATTAGGAAGACTACATGTACTATTAACCAAAAATTTGTAAAATGTGATAGATCACAAATATCCCAAAAGATCAGAAGGGAAAGCCAAATCAGCTAACATGGCTAAGGACAGAGCTATGCAGGAGCCAAGAGGGAAATACACCTTAGTTTTAGGCAAAATTTTCTAAATTTTGAAATTGCAAGTGTTAAAATAAATTGGTTTTCTAATCAGTACCAAAGATGGTAAAAGATGCCAACCATTTCATTTTCATCAAGTTTTTTTCTGAGGGTATTCCCAAAACCCAACCGACCGACCTAGAAAAATCCCTGCTACCCAAAATATTGTATTGCTATTTTTTGAGATTTTTTTTTTCTGTATCAAAAATTCAACTTGATGAAGTTGATCCTGCTGATCAGGAATTTATTTCCGAAATGGCCATACAGCTCATTAATATTGTTGCAGTTGGAGTTAACATATGTGTTATGGTCTCATGTTCATTTACCCCATATCCTTTCGTAAAATATTTGTTGTAAAATAAAAAAAAAAATGAAATATTTTCCCTACCAACCTACCCACACCTGGCTTGGCAGAGTCGGGTTTGGGGAAACAAACAACAATTTTAATTTTGGTCTGGGGATATAAGCCTCATATGATTGGTTTTCAACAATCACAGGTTTTTGTTGTGTTCAGTTTGGCAACATTTTCTTGGTCATGAAAATCAATTTGAATCACTGATCATACATGTATGTGGTCTACATTGTACTGTAAACTATATTGAGTGTAAATAGTATCTGCAGCCATTTACAAAAACATGTCAAAAGCTAATATAATTGATGATTTTGTATTATTGTTACTAAATCTAGATTCTAAAAATTATCTTAAATTACAAATATTTTGTCACTCGATTTGACAAAGATTACTCAAATTGTTTTTTTGGATTTGCATCTTCGGATACTAGGGAGGTTGTCATGATTATACTGACTACAAATGTATAACAAATAATTTATTTCCTCATCCAATGATGAAGGCCTATAGGGCCTGTAAGTCTCGTACAATTTGGGGACTTCCAGGATCAAAAATTGTACCGGGAAGTTACATTTTAAACAAAGATATTTGACGTTTGAAACAAAAAGTTGAATGTCACAATCCTCTGACGTCATGTTTTAGAGGGAAATTTTTTCAAATTGCCTATTTATCGTGAATTCTCGCGGGTCACATGACGAGACTCACAGACCCTATTGAGGATGGATATGACGTTGAGATGAAGAACAACAATAAAGTTGTCTTTGTTTAGTAATTTTTTACATTCCCTCCAGCATGTCCAGTGAGGTTCCTCACTGTGATGAAGACAGTACGGTGACCCCTAGATGCTTTGTTTTGTGTCGTTTTAACCTGGAGATGGGATGTTGTCTCCTTGGCATTTACCCCATTTCCTTTCTTTTTCATATTCCCTCCAGTTAATGTTTTCCTACAAATAAATTTTAATATGTATAGGGTAAAATAAGATAAGATGATTACCCAATCACACAATACCTAAAGTGATTGATTTTGGACACCTGTGTTCAAAATAGGTAAATTATCACCATTATTTATCTTATGGAAACTAATTTGTTCAAGGACATGTCACGAAACTTATTATGTTTTTAAAATTTTACAGGTAAAGGTTTGAAAACTTTGATGAAATTACTTTGAACTTTGTTTTTAAAACTTTTCATGTTTGCAGTGTATGGGTGTTTTCTGACTGCAACTTATGTTTTATATGATTGTACCCAAATATTGCTCAATCATGGGTTAAAGCCATACTTTGTTGTGTAGAAGGGAGGAGTCATATGGATAGTGACTATGCTCAGATGTTGCAAAATGATGCCCTAAAAATGAAGGTGGGGTGGCTTAAAAAGGAGGGTCATGAATAATGGCCATGTCCAAAAACTGTGAGTTTAATGTTGCAAGGTTATGCCCCAAAAAATTTGGGGTGGGGCATGGATGGCCGTATAATTATTGTTCAGTTGTTGGAGGAAATTTGTCTTACACGGAATAAATAGTCTCCCCAGCAGTGACTCAAGAAAGTTGTGAATTTTTTAAAGTTTACAGTAAAGTTAATCAGCGGCATTGCTTATGTTGTTTCACCATCTTAAATTATTAATGATTAACATGAGTATCACAGAATTTATGTTTATAATTAAGACCACATCAAGTTAATTAGTAGGTTTCCATTCTGGGTCACCAAAAATAATGAGGCAGGCAGAAGACTTTATTCAAAAAAAGAATTTGACAAACATCAATTACAAAAACAGGAAAACAGCAAACACCTACAATGGCCAGGAACTACAATCACATGCCACAATCTACATGATCTACAAGCAAACTGCACCAGAAAAACAATAATGAAAACAAGAGACAAACATAAATAACGATAGGAATGTATTAATTGCCATTCAATTGGAAATGAGGCCAAAAAAAAAATATGTGTGTTTATGGTAGTCCGACCGACCCTATTTTTTAGATGCCGACCCTAGAACTTTTTATTGATTCTCTAAAAAAAAAAGTTCAACGTTGTTATCAACCGACCCTATTTTGATACAGACCTCTGTAAATTGATAAGTGTATCTGGTAACATGCTTCCGCTGGTACGGAGAGTTAATAATATAGACATTTAAACTTTTTATTTGGTTCAAAAGACATTCCAATAGACAAAAATCAAGAAATATGCTTTCTTCCAAAACACAATGCAAATGGCAGGACTTCCGGTTTGTAGGATTCATTTCGGAACGGACTTGGGAATGACCCAAAATTTTTTCGGATTTCGTTGACGATGCCTAAAAAAAAAAAAAAAAAAAAAAAAGATTCCCGACCTACCGACCCTAATTTTTTTCAGCAGACTACAGTAAACGCACATATTTTTCTTTTTGGCCTGACAATTAACATTTGTGTAAAATGACGTCGCTCCGGGTATGGAGACAACATTTTTCTGGGAATCAAAACGAGAGTAAAACTGAATTTGTACTTTTTGATAAAAAAAATTTGGGGCAGACAAATTTTTGTGGAGTGGATGGAATGAAAATTGGTTAGTTAACATGACCTGGCCTAATAAATCATCAAAACTAAAGTTTTAAGAACTTTCTTAATATTTCATTATTATTAGACTGTCAAAAAACCCTGAACATAAGCATTAATACTAGTAAGAATCTTTGAAATTGTGACATCAAAACATTTAATTTACAGTAATTGAAAATAAATAGGAATAAGTTTATGGAGTAAAATTTTGTATTTGTTTAAACCTAAGATGGATAATTCATGTAGTACTTGACTTTTATAGGTGTTTATGAAGTAGATTTTCTGAACTTAAGATGACATTTGATCAAGTTCTTCCTGATATCATATTCTGGTTGTTGTTTGTTTAAGAACATAATCTTTCCAGGGGAGATGGAGTTACATGTGTAGTATTAGTAACATCTGACATGTTTAGAAATTTGTCATATGAATTTTGAGTTCACGATCTCTCCTCTTTTTTTAAAAAACAAAAATCAGGCTTAATAACAAATAATTAAACAAATTATCTTTTCTTCAATTTCTTGGAGACCAGTCATCCAAATGTTATGATACTTCATAGGATGATTTATATATCAGTGGTTAGATTGTCCTTTTTGTCTTGGAATTTTCAAAATTTCTGTCATTGCCATGGCATGGTTGAAACAGAAAAAAGGCAAGGAATATAAAGAGTGCAAAGAATTTGATAAAATTTTATAGGAAGGTTGTGAGACATGTACAGAATTGCTTTCTGGCCTGAAAGACTTCTAAATGGCTACCATTACCATGTAAAAAGAAAAACTAAGAAAAAAATTCCAAATTCTCCTAATTTGATGAAATTTGACAGGAAGGTTGTTTAGGATCATCTTCCCAAGTCAAGTGTTTGAGGCCCATGTCATTCCCCACAAACCCTTGACAGATTTTGCATATATATTTCCCGGGCTGCTTCTCTACACAAGAAGCAACTACATTAGCCATTTATATTGCAACAGATGTCATTTATATTTCCTTGGCCACTCCCTTTGATCAAATTCAACCAGACAAATAAATGAAAATCTGTCTTGCCTAACTTTGAATGATTTTATTGGCTCATCAATTTGCTTCTTGTGTAGAGAAGTAGCACAGCAAATGTAGCCAAATATGTCAAGATTAATGAAGGGGGGGTCTCGATGGGGGTCCCTTTCCCGAAATCACGGCAATTTTTCTGCAAATTCCTGTTTCCCAAGCGGGAAAATATTTTACAAAGACTTTTAAAGAGGCCATCTTTCCCGTTTCACGGACTCAATTTTCAGCAATTCCTGCTTCACGCCGGACATCCTTTCCCGTTTTCACGTGCACTTTTTTTGCCACGATCCCGTTTCCCGCTAGCTGAAAAAGGCAAATCCAGCTTCCTGCTTATACCCCATCGAGACCCACATGAAGGGAAGATAACAGGAAACACTTACAATGGCTGAACATTACAATCGCATGTCACAATCAACCAGGGAACTGCACAAGAAAAACAATAAAATGACAAAAGACGAACATAGATAACGATAGGAACTCGGGATAGCCGGACTTGGTACCGGCACTGGCAACAGCCAGTGGTAGGTTAAACCGGTTAATGGGTACCCAAACCTCCCCTTTCTCTACCCCGTTTTCCAATAGTATAATTAACATACAAATAAAACCCAATACAGGTTGACCACTAACTCTAAGACCACAATCTTGAAAAGGAAAGAATAGACAAAACGTAATTTAGAAAGATGGGTCGAGGAGTGCTCACCGCTAAACTGTCGGCTAGCTCAAGGAGCCTAGTCTGCTGGTAAAAAACACTGTCGCACTACGGAATAATAATCAAATTCAAAACTTCCCGAAGGATTTGGTAAAGAATGTCTACTGAATTTCAGTAGACATTGGCAGTATCTGTGAGAGGCCAGTATAATTGTAAAATCTTCAGGTCATTGGATCCCTAAGCCAATTTAACGGAATCATGAAGAATATAGCTTGTGGGGAATGACATGGGCCTCAAACTCTTGACTCAATGAATTGGTTTGGGGTGAACAGCATTTATATTTTGTCTTGGAATTCTAATGTGGGAGTTCCTTTTGACACTTCTTGTGTTTGCATACAAATACAATGACAATTAATACTAGTTTTAATTGTCACTCATTTAATTTTTACAAAGCTTTATGGCTTTATTAAAGAGTATATTTAATGTACACATCATTGACAGTTTTTGCTACACTGATCATTATTATGCCTGTCGCAAAAGTCAACAATAGCAGGACAAATATCATTTATATACTTTTAAGGTAGATAGACACTAATATTCATATCCATGAGATTTTGTTATAAGTCGGCACAATTGAAGAACCAATCCTACCAACCCAAAATATATAATAAAAAGTATTGGTCACCATGCTCGCTTTTTATACGACCGCGGTCGTATATTGGTATGGTGCTGTCGTCGTCGTCGTCGTTGTCGTCGTCGTCTGTAGACACTTTAGTTTTTGGTCAATAACTTTAGTTCCAGTAGATCAATCCTTATGAAATTTTAACATAATGTTCTTTGGTACAAAAGGAAGGCTTGGCTTAGTTTTGGTCATTGTGGCCCCACCCGTTTTTAAAAAAGGGGCCAAAAAGGGTTAAATTGGGTGTTTTCACATGTTTGTCTGTAGAATCTTTATTATTAATCGGATTTTGATGGGGTTTCTTTCAGTGTGCTCCTGAGGAAATTTCCAATCTGGAGTATGCCAACGGATTTCACGTAACATGTACCGCTCACGAGATAAATGGGGCCCAACAGGGGCAAATCTCCAAAAAAATAAATTTTTTATTTTAAGTCCGATTTTGATGCAGTTTTTTTTAATGGATTCCTTGTGAAAAATTAATATGGCGCTCAGCTATTAGATTTTTGATAACTTGTTTCCTTTCCCAGCTATGAGGGGCCGAACGGGGCCAAAATTGCGAATTTGCAGATTATGTAGAATTTATATTTTTCATCGGATTTCGATGGGATTTTTTTCTTTGGATTCCTCTTGATCTAAGCTTTCAGTAGTATGTCAACGGATTTTGTGTAGGTCTTACCATTTCCGAGCTACAAGGGGTAAAAGGGGCCAAAAATGCAATTTATCTAAAAATGTCAAATCTTTATTTTTCATCGGATTTCAATGGGATTTTTTTCTTTGGATTCTTCTTGATCTAAGCTTTCGGCAGTATGTAAACAGATTTTGTTTAGCTCTTACCGTTTCCGAGCTACAAGGGGTCAAAGGGGCCAAAATTGCAATTTTTCTAAATATGTCAAATCTTTATTTTTCATCGGATTTTGATTGGATTTTTTTTCTTTGGATTCCTCTTGATCTAAGCTTTCAGAGATATGGCAACAGATTTGGCGTGGGTCTTACCGTTTCCGAGCTACATTGGGTCAAAGCCTAGGGGCCGAAATTGCAATTTTTCTAAATATGTCATATCTTTATTTTTCATCAGATTTTGATGGAATTTTTTACTTTGAATTTCTATGGATGTAAAGTTTTAGTTGATGGTACATATTTTGCATAGCTCTTGCGTTTTTTTCATCAGTAAGTGATCAAAAAGGATGAATTTTTCCCTATTTTGTTTCTAGCTAATAACTGTGTCTAGCTTCTTTTTGTGTCCATCTAATTATTTTATCAAGCTCTTTACTGTGTCCACATTCACTTTAAACTACTTTTGTTGAAATTTCAGTGGTTGACATGCTGCGGTCGTATCATGCTGAGCTCGGCGTAGCCCTTTATTCCAGAATTGAGATCAAAGTTTGCTCACTTTTAGCCATCTTTTCACCTAAATTTACATAGAATATACGGGGAAAATATGGAAAGGGAATTTTTAGCTCAATAGAAAAGGACTTTTTATCCATGAGAATTCGATATTAGTGTTGGGAATCGGATACAAAAATCATAATCAATTAATTGGAATAATCGGATGTACTTTCCGATTCGATTATCGATTATAATCAGATACCCTTATAGTGCTTATAGAGTTTGGTTTTAACCATGTTTGCTGTGCTTTTATATTGCAAAAATTCAAACATATATCAATTTTCACTAACCATTTGAAAATACCTATGTATTTATCATGTTTATAACCTGTTGCTTGAGAACAATTCTAATCAGTATGCTATATTAAGAGAACTCAACTTCTGATAAACAATTTTATTACTATTTATCATCCTATCTAGAATTATCAGACAGAAAAATGTTTAATTTTCTGCAAAATGTAACTGGCATCCGATTATCGATTATTGAAAATTATAATCGATTAATTGATTTTATGTGAAAATCGATCGATTATCGATTATAATCGATCATCGGAACATCACTATTCGATATATTTTTGTGAACAGATAGTTTATGATGTATTTTATTGGTAACAATAGAAAAATGTATATGTCACCATGCTTTAAACTGAGATATTTTACAAAGTTTCCGGATTAAACATTATTTACGGGAAAATGGAGTTAATTCGCGGCAAAGTAAACGAAATATGACGTTTCACATCTGTCATTCAATTATGACGTCACAAAAGAAAAGCTGTCAAATTACTGTTCCGGCCCGAAAATCAAAACTACCCGTATCCGACTCTTTATTTTTCAAATGCGCGATTACATTGCGCAGCACAGCACTGTCTATCTACCTTAATACAAAAATTGCTATTTTTTTGCAGGGAGGTGCCAAAAGGAACTCCTACCATGATATCAGCCAGAGATATGGACTAAACCCTAATCTGACAGAGGAGGAATTACAAGTACAGCTGGAAGAAATGAGGGAAAATTTGAAAAAGGAAATGAGGAAGGAAATGAAGATCAAAGAGGGCGCTGAAAAACTAAGGGAAGCAACTACAGATAAAAGGAGTCTGTCTGATATTAATAGCATTGTGAAGAAAGCAAATTCTAAATTAAAAGAATTACAGAATGAACTTCAAGAGATTAATTCTAATTTATTGATGTCAAACAGTCATACACACATGGAGTCTATGGCGGGTTAGTATGTGTGAGAAATAGGAAATATATCCGTTATTTATATAGCAAGTCCTTTAGACCATCTTGAAAATATGTTTGTTTCCTACATCTAGATTGGGTTCTACAAACCTTTATCAGTCAGGGGACAGACTGGAATAAGTCTTATTATTTTAGACCTCTTCAAGTCTGGAATTATAGGTTTTGTTGAGCAATTTTGACCTGAACAAGTCTAAAATTGATCAGACTTGTACAAGTCTAAGAGAAATGACCATTTTTATGTTTTTTGTGCTTAATGGGTATTTTCAATTATCCTTCATATTGTTTATCATTGAAAAAGAATCATGACTAGTGCCTTGTAATTTAAAACAAAAAGCCATACCAATCTGCAAAAGCAGTTGGTTGATATTGATAATTTTGATATCTTTGATAGCAATCTTTAATTGATTGTACACATGCTGTCCTAATTTTGCCCCAGTTACCAATAATTTTCTGATAAAAATGGAAAATTAAATTTCCATGCAATTCCAATTAGGTCTGGACGCCCCACCTCTAAAAACTGACGCTTGGCTCATTAAAATGGTCAATTTAGCAAATTTTAGACTTATGCAAGTCTAATTATCCATAAAATCTGAAACACCTGCGCAACAGGAAATTAACATTAGACTTCATTAGGTCTAAAAATTTTTGACTTCAACAGGTCTATGCATACAACATGTACAAAGCTGATAAAATTAAGGTAGTAGACCTAGGTTAAGGGAGAAAACTCTTTAAATCAGTAAGACGTTTGAAATAGTTAGTTGCATCAATGCTTTTTAAGCATTGACGTGAAAAAGAATAAAAAATCATCTATGTTACTCAGAGGCTTAGAATCTGTTTATGAAAATGATTTCAACAAACTCACCTATGATTTTTAAGAGTTGTGTCCCTTAACCTAGGTCTACTACCTTAAAAGACTGAAGCAAGTCTAAAACTCTGCAGACTTGTACCAGTCTGTCCCCTGACTGTTTATTTTTTAAACTGAATACATCAACAAATAAATACTGAAGCAAAACATAAGAAAAATTGAAAACCTAGAATCCAAAATCCAAAAACAGAATCAACACAAATGGCTCTAGACAACATGACAAAGATATATCAAACAAACAAAAAGGACAAGAATACCACAAAACTTAACCACTATCAATGTAAACTTAATTAAAAAAAGTCAGAAGGTATAATCAAGTGCTCTGGTTCTGTAAGTGTAAATTAATATTCTCTAATGATAAGTTCAAACTGGTTCTGATTGGTTCTTTAAATTTTCATATTCATCATGGAATATAATGCATGATGTTAATCATTTATCATTGGAGAAAAAGATTACACCACTGTATCCTGATTCTGACCATATATTTTACACTCTAGATAGTTTGACTGAAATTTTTATAAAGCTTGACAAGCCTCGCAATTAAAATTAAAATCAGCTATCTCTAGTAGTTAAAATGTGGTAATAAACAGGATCTTGTGTTTAAATCTGTATTTGTTGAATTTGTTAAGGATTTGATAATCATTTTAAACATGTTTTAATTTAAATTCTTATATAGGCACAGAATTGAAGTGACAAAAAAAATCATAATATTGGCCCATACAGAATTAGCAAAAAAAGTACATGTACCCCCAAAAATCTAAAATTGTATTCTGTTAAAAATGTTTTCCTATTTTTATATAAAATAAGTAAAACCTTTTGTAAAGTGTGTATTTTTGTCCACAGATACATTAAAGTCACCAGACATGAAAGATGGAGCTGGTGATTACAGTCCGTTAGCATTGAGATTAACAAGCCTACAGAAACAGATAGAAATAGAAAATAAGGTATAGTATCTTGTGTTAGTTCAAAATGTGTCATGGTCCAAGTTTTATGGGGTCTTTAAGTCCAAGAATCCCAGAAAACATTGCAAATTGAAAAACTTTTCCTACAATACAACATTTTATGCTTATATTTTTATTTGAATTTTAATTTCTGCAATTAAATATGGAAGTAGAGGGTATATTTTCTAGTCTGTTATACAATGTATTAACAGGTAAAACAAGGAGCAGAGAACATGATCGCTATGTACAGTAAGAGTAATTTCCGTGACAAGAAAATGCTAGCTGAAGCACAACAGATGTTAAGTGATGCTAAAACAAAGATGGAGATTATCAGAATGCAGATGTTAAAAGTTGCTCAAGATGCATCTTGTGATGATGGTAAATTTGTTAGATTGAAATAAAATGCATAGAATGTATACTATTAACATGGTAAATAGTATTTTTTCTGAATCAGCAATTTTCGTGGTTTTGTAAAACAATCATTCTTTCTTTGGTTTTTAAATTCATTGTTTGAAATTGTTCTATTGCAAGTTTTGTTACAAAATATATTGTTGGCTTTTTAAATTTTGTGGTTTCAGTCAATGATAAAATCAGCAAAAATTGGAACCTGAATTATAACAGTAGCAGTAACAGTTCACTAAAAAATGAACCTTGTCTCAAGAGATGACTAAGCAATGGGGTAACAAAATGCCAAGACAACTTCTTTTGAAGCACTAAAATATATGTCACCTATAAAATGATGCCATGATATTAAAACTTGAAATGAAACAATAATCTGAGTAATCACCTAATTAAAAATGAGGGTCAAATTTTCAGGTAAAGAAGCTCTGAGGTTACTATTGTATTGTATAATGAGATTTAAGAAAAAATATTTGCCTAATTACAATATTTTGTTTCTTTGTAGCAAGTCAGAGATGTGAAGTGTTGTCTCCCTTAGAATTAAGAATAGAAGAACTTCGACATCATCTAAAAATAGAATCTGCCGTGTCGGATGGAGCAAAAAATGTCCTTAAATTGTTACAGATGTCTAAATCTCCAGACAATAAAGCATTAAAAGAGGTAGGTCTCCATAGAATTATACAAAAGTCGGCAGGAATTTTAGATTAACCTACATGTAATAGTGTGTCTAAGATCACAGACAATCTCCAAATTGAATTGATTTGTGTAAACAGCCACTGGGTTCTAGAGTATAATTAAAGGATAAATTTATTGACTTTTGATGTTGCTTTGTTCTGTTTTTTAATTCTTTGCTATCAGCATTATCTATGCATGATATAAAAATTATTCAACACTTTAGAATGTCTGTTTGTTGCAGTTATGTTTGTGTGTTTCATTTCATGGTTAACAACTTGGACATACATTTGTATTGCCAGAATTTTGGATACAGGGCTTAAATGATAAGCTTTGAATTGTGATGCATCATGTACAATTACCCATTAGACCTACATTTTGTCTCTAAATATTTTGTTTATGGTTTTGTTTAAATATTGGGGCCTGGGTGGCTGAGTGGTTAAGGTAGTTTTACTACCTATACAACCACTGTACTGCTGTATGGGTTCGCATGCCGCTTTGTTGATTACAGAAAAGGGTGCATTCGACTTACAGTCGTAAATGATAAGGTATGTCAATTACCCGCCCAAGGTCGTTGGTTCTCTCCGGGCAATCCGGCTTCTTCACCACTAAAACTGACCGTCACGAGATAGCTGAAATACTGCTGAAAGTGACTTTAAACCCCATATCAATCAATCGTTAAAATATTATTTTTATCAATACATATAGAATAAGGAATGGGTTAAACGACTGAAAAAAAATAGAAAAGCTCCTAGTAGAAATAGAATAAAAAAATTATGTTGTGAAACACTAAAAACTACATTTATATAAATAAAATGAATAGATTTAGGTAGCTGTCACACAAGAAAACAAAAAAATATATTATGATAAGATCTTTAAACAATGAAGCAAGAAAAAGGGCCAAAATTTGCTTCAAAAATAGTTACATTGTGTAACTCCTTTAATTAGGCTGAAATATAAAATAAGGTTTATCATGTGAGACCTTAAGGCCATACTGGCTGTGGCCAGGAAGACAAAAATGTTTACTGAAACTGCAATCTAATCAATTTTCAACAGATCGTTTATGCAAAACAATGACCTGAATGAGCTGAAATACTTCTCCCTGAATGTAAAACTCTAATTAATCAGCCAGTCTTTTCATGTAAAAAAAATCAATCAGTCAGTATGAATTTACAGTAGTTTCAACAGTTCGTTAAATGTTTTACCTCAAATTTTAATGTATAATTTATTTTTCAGGCCCAGTCAACACTAACAGAATCAAGCCAGAAGTTAGAATTGTTACGAATCTCATTAGAAAAACGTTGTGATGAACTTGAACCAAAATCTGCCAAATTACATATATTACAACAAGAACTTGATGCTGCCTATTCATCCTCACCGATAATTAAATCTAATAATAGAAAATCAGATACTTCCATGTTCTCAAAATCTGCTGCTATTACGGGGAAATTAGAAGTAAGGTGAGTGGCAGTAAATCATGGGGAATTTACAAGTACGGTTTGTCATGGGGAAAAAATATGGATAGGTCAGTTTGATTCAAATAGTGAAAAAAGAGATATAGTTTAATTTAGTTAGGATCCCACATCCATGACCTGTAAAGACATGGAGGTAGGAATGTTCGATATTTAGGCTAATATTAAGTTATTGTTTGTTTGTGCAAACCCAACTCTGCCCAGCCAGGTATGGGTAGGTAGGTAGGGACATTATTTTATTTTTTTGTAAAAACAAATTTAACTACGAATTCCAAAAACATAAATTTTGAATGCAGAAAAAAAAAATTCCTCTCCGAAATGTTTTGCGTAGGAGGGATTTTTCTGAGTCGGCCGGGTTTGGGGAAACAAACAATATTTTATTTAAGGTCTTAGCAATCATATTGGCACAAAATGGAGCCAGGGGCATCTTGAACCTGCTATGAGGTATGAGCAAAGCTCATTGTTGAAGGCCTCATGGTGACTTCAAGATGAAGAACAACAATTGAAGCATTTTTCCCTTGCTTGGTTTTACCATGTATTTCTAGAGACTTGGTCTCATGTGCACCTTTCATTGTGTTGGGATACAGAGTCCAAAATGAGCAGAGTCCAATTTTTAACACAGACGTTTTTAAACGAACTTGACAATGGGCAAATATTCATACTATTAAATAAGCTTTTTGTGGCCTTTAGATTTGAAAAATACAGTATCTGGGAAAAAATACAACATTATCCTACCACAATCTAAAAACAGAAACATAAGTTTTCTCTAATTTCTAGCAAATTTATCTAACACCTGACCGGTTTGATAAAAATATTTCTCATCTCTAGTGAGAGAACAAATTGTGTGGAATTTCCCGCCAAATCTATTCGGAACATAAGCCTTGGTGTTTACATTATGTCATAACACATTACAGAAACATTTTCTACAACTTAAACACGTTAATTATGATATTTCTCACATCTTGTTAAATAAATTTTCAAATGTTTAAAAACTTGGCAAGCCTCCTTTTCAAACATTTGTAAAATTGATTTAAGGTAAATGGGTACTCCAAATTTTTTTCATCGATTTTTAAAACTTTTACAGGAAAGTTTCCTTATTATATAAGCATTGAAATAAAAAAAATAAAAAAGGGGGTCACCGTGCTTGTTTTTAAAATAACTGATATCAAAATAATCAAATATTTCTAATGAATATATAAGGAGAAACAGGTATATTGTTGATTTCTTTAAAACTATTCCATAGATTTTTGTCTACTTTACTCATGTGTTAGCCCTTTAAACATACTTTCAAAAAATATAAAGAAAAATGGGGGTCACCGACTTTGTTTTCCATATAATTTGTAAAATGTGAATTTTCATAGTGATATCTATGTAAAATATTTTGATCAGATTATCTCCCTTTTTCAAAAATCATCTTCCAATTTATTTAATAATCAAGTTACCATACCTCGTCTAATTAGATAAAGGCATATGAAATCAATTCTATGTAGGTCCTTTGCATTTTACATTATGGATATAATATTGATTAATTCATTACAAATAAAGATATTTGCATATTTAAAAATGCAGATAATACCATAACAGCATAAATAACAAATTCAAAATGGCGGAAGACTACCGATGTGAGACATTCCATAATCAACTTAGTTCACGTCGTAGAAACTATATGTAACACATATAAAGATCAAAATAAAGCAGGCATTAGCAGACTTGCCTACACTTATGATTTTGGCGTAAGGCTTACTATTTTCAAAGTCATCTTACGCCCTTACGATAGTGTACCATTTCCTTACGATTTGGTCAATTTGCGGTATTTCCGGAAAATTTCTGTTCCGGTCCGTAATTTCATTGCGGTTTCGTAAATTATTGTTGAAATCGGCATTTCCGGTAATAAAAAAAATGTAAAAATGATCTTCAAAACAAGAATTCTAGGTTTCCGTCTGAGGAAAAAAGTATTTTTGGCAGGAGTATTGTGTAACTACATAATGTGCCTTTCACTGACGAGTGTAGTTTCTGTGTTGAAACACGTTTTTTTACATTAAAAAGTTGCTTACTATTTTTCATCTCAGATTATGATTTTTGATCAAGTAACTTACTATTTTTGACCAAGAGGGGTAGGCAAGTCTGCATTAGCCCTATATTGGTCCTTGTCAGAGGCAAGTCAATTTCTGAGGTATTCCAACCATGTGTCGTTGCATGTGCATTGTATGGAAACTATTCAATATAGCCTAGACAAATGCAGATGTTACAGTATCAATCTTTTGGAGACTAATTCCATGTATTGGTGAAACTGGATGGACTGCAGCCAGTTACTATAAAGTGCAAACTGGATGATCATAATATTGTATTTTCAAAAGCATTCAATCTTGAAAGAAAAAGATCCATTGACATTTACAGATCTTTGAAGGATCCACTTTTTCATTGCAAAGCAACAGTACTTTAGATACATGCTCATTAGTGCAAATTTAAAAATTTTCTCAGGAAAAATTAAGCTTTGAATATCCTGTGTTATCAATTTGTTTTTTTGTGATTACCAGGTTAGTGGGTTGTCAAACTTTATTAGAAGATATACCAGGAAGAAAGAAAGATAATTTGCAGTTGATGTTGTCTAGTCCAGGAGAAAGCAAGAGTTTGTTACGGGGGTCAAAGAACTATAGTGGGCGTACTAAAACATACAATGTCAAAGAAGAACTGTGTAGTAAGTTTAAACATTGCGGTTATCAATTAGAATGCTAGAAATACAATAGCAAAATCTTAAATAACAGACCCACAATTTTAAAAATAGAGCACAATTTAGAATAAAAAAAAAATATACACTATAACTTAATAAATAGAAAAATATTAGAAATTGTAAGTGAAGGACTTTTCTCGATTCTGTCTCCAAATAGAAGTGTAGACATAAATTTTAAAAACTTATACTCAGGGATGTGATACTTCCGCGGATTTCCGCGGGTCCGATACTGACCGATTCCGTTATTATATGTATTTTTATACTTCCGCCAGGCTGATTTCCGGTTATTTCCGCGGGTCATCAAATGTATGAATCTCATCCCTGTATACTCTATAGTGAAAATTAAACATGTATCAGTCTTATAGACTATTTTTAAAAAGCATTGAGAAGAGGAGAATAAAAGACCATAGAAATAGAACAATGAAAATATCATTTGGGACATGATTAGATCACTTTATCTAACATAGATTACATGTCAAATCCTTTAACGTATCCCAATCATGCATTCATAGCATTACAGTTGTGTTATTATTTTGCCTCAAAGTTTATCACAGGAATGGACCGATTCAGAAATTCAACTTCTGTACTGGTAAACAATGTTGCATAAACTCACTTTCTCATAAAGACA
Organism: Modiolus philippinarum; assembly: GCA_002080025.1. NCBI lineage: Eukaryota > Metazoa > Mollusca > Bivalvia > Mytilida > Modiolidae > Modiolus > Modiolus philippinarum. Next base: position 38,196 of record MJUU01006293.1, read on the forward strand.
TCTGATTCAATGAAAAAGGTATAAACAATTACAATCCTTAATGCCAAACTCTCAAAGGAGCTTTTTCCCAAAAATTTTCAATATAAAGAACATTTCTATAAAGTGTCAGACAACAAATTTTTGTTGCGATAGTCTCTAGAAGGAACTAAGCGCCAAAATCCTGTAGTGGACCATGACTGATAAAAAAAATTCCCAATTGGAAAACAGACAGACTGACTCTCAAACTACAAGGTCATTTAGTGCAATCAGGAGAATGGGATTTGATGACACCAAGTGATGATGGTCTTGTTCTTCACATTCAGAAAACCATGACTAAGTTCTATATGACAATCCCATTATGCCGTTGCATTTCTGAATTGGTCCATTTAAAGCCAGTTCTCATGCCAAGCAATGAAACTTATTTATAAAACATTGAAATGTTATACATTGTTAATGTATTTATAGATGAAGTGATGGCAGTATTAAAATTAGATAACGTACAAGTGGGACAGACTGGGTGGAAGACATGTAGTCAGCAGTGCTGGGATCAGAGATTTAGTATAGAACTGGATCGGGTGAGTTTAATGTTATAATTGCAGAGCGTTCTATAGACCAGGTCTCATAATATTTCCTCACATACATGTACATGTGTGTAGAGTACTTGAAATTCTGAGATAGGCATAGATATTTATTTGCAGCATGTTATCTTTGCAGAGATTATCTAGGAACAGCTTTATGATTTCTCCCAAAAAATTACAATGCTTGGCATATATATATATAAATATATATATATGTGTTACATGTATGTTTCATGAAAAAGATGTTCTACATGTATATTTCAAATATTTTTGTCCCCCGCCGCATCGCGACGGTGGGACATAGTAATGGTCTGCGTCCGTGTGTCCGTCCGTCCGTCCGTCCGTCCGTCCGTCTGTCTGTCAAACTTTCTTGTGGACGCAACTCCTCGGAAACCGTGTATTGGATTATGTTCAAATTTTGTAGGATTGTTAGTCACTATATGTACGAGATCATGTCGCACCGCCATTATGATTCGTCAATTTTTGTAGGAGTTATGGGACTTTGACCATTTTTAGCAATACTATACAACTGGAGATCTTGTGGACGCAACTCCTCAGAAACCATGTATTGAATTTTGTTCAAATTTTGTAGGATTGTTAGTCACTTTATATCCTAGATCATATCGCACCGCCATTTTGATTCGTCAATTTTTATAGGAGTTATGGGACTTTGACGATTTTTAGCAATACTATACAAATGGAGATCTTGTGGATGCAACTCCTCGGAAACCGTGTATTGGATTTTGTTCAAATTTTGTAGGATTGTTAGTCACTATATGTACTAGATCATATCTCACCGCCATTTTGATTCGTTAATTTTTATAGGAGTTATGGGACTTTGATGATTTTTAGCAATACTATACAAATGGAGATCTTGTGGACGCAACTCCTTGGAAACTGTGTATTGGATTTTGTTCAAATTTTGTAGGATTGTTAGTCACTATATGTACCAGATCATATCGCACCGCCATTTTGATTCGTCAAATTTTGTGGGAGTTATGGGACTTTGATTATTTCCACATTGTTATACAATGGCAAATCTTGTGGACGCAACTCCTCAGAAACCTCTGGTAAGAATTCATTCAAATTTTACAGGACTGTTAGTCATAATTAGTACTAGATCATATTGCATCACCATTTTGATTCGTAAAATTTTGTGAAAGTTATGGGACTTTAATTATTTCCACATTGTTATACAATGGCATATCTTGTGGACGCAACTCCTCAGAAACTGCTGGTCAGAATTCATTCAAATTTTACAGGATTGTTAGCCACCATTAGTACAAGATCATATTGCGTAGCCATTTCGAGTCTTCAAATTTTGTGGGAGTTATAGGACTTTGAATATTTCCACATTGTTATAAAATGGCAAATGTTGCGGACGCAACTCCTTAGAAACGGCTGTTCAGAATTCATTCAAATTTTACAGGATTGTTAGTCACATTAGTACTAGATCATATCACATCGCCATTTTAATTCGTCAAATTTTGTTGGAGTTATGGGACTTTGATTATTTCCACATTGTTATACAATGGCAAATCTTGTGGACGCAACTCCTCAGAAACTGATAGTCCGAATTCATTCTAATTATACAGGATTGTTAGTCGTTATATATAATAGATCATATCACATCACCATTTTGATTCGACAAATTTTAAGGGAGTTATTGGACTTTATCGACTTAATGCATACTACAACATAGGGAGACTTTCTGGACACAACTCGTTATACTCCAATTAAGGGATTTTGCGGAGATTTTGCTTAGCTATTTGCCACCTAATGCAGTTGATCATATCCTGCCGCCATTTTGATTCTCAAAATTTTACATGAGAAATGGGACTTTATTGACTTTTCTGCGGCAGCGGGGGACATAGCTACGCGTAGCAATCTTGTCATGTTGGTAATTTTCGCAAATTTCCTGCCATGATTGACTTTGTTGCTTGGAAATCAAGATTAAAAGAATCTAACATCATTGAAAGTGCGAGACAAGCAAATCTCAGACACCCAAGGGTAAGATTTCTAGTCTCGGACGAAGCTTGCTGAGTCCGAGATAATTGAAATCTTACCCGAGGGTGTCTGAGATTCGCTTGTCTCGCACTTTCACTGGTGTTTGATTTTATTTCTCACTGTATTCTCTCTAAAAAATACTTAAATCCACACAGAGATGCCGTCCCCATTCGCCTGTTTGCACATAGAGTTACGTCCCTTTTGATAACATCATAAAATCTGGAATGTATACCCGAGCGCGCCACATTCTTAAAGATGTTTTTTTTTCATATTTACCTTTGAAGTTTTACTTCAAATGATATTTAACAATTTTATAATACACAGACTTAATATACTTATGGCCACCAGTAAGAATTTATTGAGCAAAGAATTCTAAATATTGCTTGTAACTTTTTTCGGGAAAAGTCGCTTGTGAGCTGTCTTGTACCCTGGGTACAAGACAAGGAAATCTCACACCGCTAAAAATAGGAACTCTTGTGTCTCAAAAGTGAGAATGTTTGTTCTTATCTCCAGTGTATTTTCCCTGATATGTTACTGTTATTAATATAAATGAATATTACTCAGGGCTGATCTAGAAATAATTGTATGGGGTGGGGTGGGGGGTCAGAAGGCACTTCTTTAACATGTTTAAAGGATCCACCATGCATAAGATTTTAATTTGTTTGTTTCGTAACTTCTTCAGTGCAAGTCTCTAATAAACCACACAACCCATCAAATTTCAATTAAAGTGCCTTCCGAACCCCCCCCCCCCCCCAATACAATTATTTCGGGGGAACAGCCCTCATTTGGAAGTGAAACAAATGTGAGTCAATTGTTTAATAAATTGAATAAGAAGGAATATGGTATGTATACTTATTGTTAAATTTCATAGTCTTAGGAAAGTAAGAATTACGTTATATGATATATATAATATGATATATATATATATATATATAATATGTTATGCTTGTTTCAGTCAAGAGAATTAGAAATGGCAATATATTGGAGGGATTGGAGACAAATGTGTGCTATTAAATTTTTACGATTAGAAGATTTTCTTGATAATCAAAGACATGGTATGGCTATTCATTTGGAGCCTCAAGGAATTCTGTTTGCTGAAGTAAGTATTTTCATATTCAAAAGTGTATTCAGGGTTCTCATGTTACGGGGAAAATGGGAAAAGTCAGGAATTTAAATTTGTTTATTCCCAGTCTGGGAAAAGACCTTAAAAAAAATCCTGATTAAAGTCTAGTATTTTGTGCCAGTTAGGACTCAAAACAAACCATGTCTGGTTCCCACATCTATAGTGTAGTTGTTCTCCTTTACTAGGGAAACCAGTCTCTTTACGATCAAGATTGTCTTTGCGCTTTATGTAATAGTATTTCGCTGAGCATTTTACTTATGAAAATCATAATAATGATAGGTTTTGTAAAATTGCAAGAGGTATTCTGATGAATTGATATAAAAAAAAATTACAAATTCTGAAAAATCCTTGAAAAGACGTGTAAAAGTTCTTGAATGTCATCAGTTAAAAATTGTGGGAATTCTGTTTTTTTTGTATATCCAGGGTTACTGGTTTATTAAGGAAAGTCACTTACCAAAGATGCAAAATATGCAGTTTGGTTTATTATGAGTGCCAAGACACCTTAATGTCAAAAAACAATGACCAAAAAACAAAAAAAACTAGTCAGGACAGCACAATATGCAGAAAAAGATCTGCAACTAGGCTTATTGATGAACAAAGTTTTATTGCACATTATCTAAGAGTAGTAAGCTATTGTCATAAAAACTACAGTATTGGCAATATTTTAACACTAAGCCCATATAGCAATCTATGCAAAACATGTCCTACTTTGAACACTTTTTAGCTCGCCGGGACGAATGTCTGGAGAGCTATTGTCATACCCCCGGCATTGGCGTCGTCAGCAAAAACTTTAACCTTGCTTGTGGAATGGAAACGTTAAGAGATGGGATGTTGGTATTTAGTATGTGGCTTCCTTGTGACGAGAGCTTTCTTGTGGTACCATATTTGTAGACATTTTGACCTTGACCTTGCCCTTTCCCCGAGGGCAATTTTTGAAAAACTTTAACCTTGCCTCTAGAAGGTAGGCTTTTAGTGGTAGGGTGTTCATGTTTGGTATGTGACTTCCTTATGATGAGAGCTTTCTAGTGGTACCATATTCATGATATTTGTAGACATTTTGTCCTTGACCTTTCCCTGAGGGCAATTTTTGAAAAACTTTAACCTTGCCTCTAGAAGGTAGGCTTTTAGTGGTAGGGTGTTTATATTTGGTATGTAACTTCCTTATGATGAGAGCTTTCTAGCGGTACCATATTTGTAGACATTTTGACCTTGACCTTGGCCTTAGGGCAATTTTTGAAAAACTTTAACCTTGCCTCTAGAAGGTAGGCGTTTAGTGGAAGGATGTTCATATTTGTTATGTAACTTCCTTATGATGAGAGCTTTCTTCTGGTACCATACTTGTAGACATTTAGACCTTGACCTTTCCCTGAGGGCAATTTTTTAAAAACTTTAACTTTGCTTCTAGAATTAAGTTGTTTAGTGGTAGGGTGTTCATATTTGGTATTTGAGGTCTTTTGATGAGAGCTTTCTAATGGTACTATATTTGTAGACATTTTGACCTTGACCTTGCCCTGAGGGCAATTTTTTAAAAACTTTAATTTTGCTTCTAGAATTAAGTTGTTTAGTGATAGGGTGTTTATATTTCATATGTTACTTTCTTGTGAAGAAAGCTTTCTTTACTTTCAAATTTATTGTGCATTGAGGTTACTGGAATCCCCTGCGAGCTATGTTGTCTTCTGACAACTCTTGTTGTTGTAAGTCCATTTCTCTCAAAACTCTTTTGATCTTTTACTGATGATATCAACAAGGAATGATTTTCCTGTGCATTTTTGCGGATTTCCACTATTGATATTCTATATATGTCCATCACAAATCATTTATAATCCCTGATCAATAGTAAAGAAAAATGGCATCTTTGTGTTTTACATCCTTAAAGATAATCAGTGTAATGATCATACTTGTACAACTGGATAGGATATTTACATGTAGTTTATCAATACAATGACACAATCATGTATATATACACATGTACATCTGTTTTATAGATTACGTTCGTAAATCCAACCTTGACAAGAAAAGCCAAACTTCAAAGACAAAGAAAAATATTCCCAAAACATAAAGGTAAAGTAGATTCAAGATGTTTACTCTGATCATTTGTTGCATTTAATAAGTTTACCATAGACACATACTTGTATAAAAAATAATATTTGGCCTGATATGCAAATTTTAAACCAGTTTCTCCAATTCTTAGCGTGTTAACCCAGTTGGTTAAAGATACATATTATTTTTAATCCACACGTTGGTTAAATTTCTGTGTGATGTTTCCCACAATTCATTCTTTCATAAAGGCTATTGTGACGTCATCGTTACTAGGCTTTCAGATAGTGAGGCAAAGGTTGACAAGTGCTGAACCATTGAATATGCTCCTAAAACACGGTAAAAGTCATTGGAGAAACAATATATCCTCCCGTTTGCTCGTGGATTATGATATTTCTCCATTCTCGATAGTTAAATTTATGATTTTAACATGCTCGCTAAAGCTCGCATGTTGAAAATCACAATTTAACTGTCTCGCAATGGAGAAATATTGTTATCCACTTGATCCGGAAGGATATACTATATTTAATGTCGATACGAAGTTGAACTTCGATGGCTCAAAGGCCCAAGGGACTGACGAAAACAGTTCCAGCTAAAATGGTGTCTGAGAGTTTTTTTTAAGTCAAACTACTTGAACATAGGGACCACAAAAGTGTTAGAGCAATCCAAGTGTAACTGTATTCATAGGCCATGCAAAATTAATTAATTTGTTCTCAGGCCATTTTTCATTAAAACTGATGAGGGAGGGAGGTGATTTTTTTAAATCTTTTTATTTGCTAAAAAAATAGATGAGGCAGCTTTTTACATTGTAAAAACCACCAAAAAAGTAGTGAGGGAGGTGATTTTTTATTTTTATTGTATTGAAATGGCAAAAAATAGGGTCAATGAGGGGCTTTTTTCAAGACTCTCACTAGATGAGGGAGGGCCTGAGAACCAATAATTTTTTTTGTCATGGCCTTAACAAACTTGGTGGCTATTTGATATTTGAATTCAAACAATGAAACATTTTTGACTTTGAAATGCATGTAAAATAAGAAGCATGGGGTAGATTTGAAAATGTTACCAATAAACCAACAGATAAGATACAACAATTAAGAACAAAAAATCGTTTACCATACAATCTTCAACAGTCTGTAAAATCCTTACTTGAAAGCAAGGTGCAGATGGCCTCTCAAACAAAAACTTGTCAAGTATTTGATAATTCTGAATGCATAAACATTCATCATTTGTTATAATTGTGTAGGGCTGTTCCAGAAAAGTTTTTCTGGGACCTTTTAAAGGCACTTTATATAAATTGCTCAGGGTGGTTTTGTTTTCATCATCTTTTTGTATTGTACATATGGGGGGGAATTCTATGGGTGGTGGGGGTCAATAAAAAGTGCCTTCAAAGGCCCTATGTCAATTTTTCTGGAACAGCCCATATTGATGAACTAGTAAATCTTTTGTGAATTAAATAAATGAAGAACCATTTACAGTTTTAAACCTTCATGAAATATTAGCTCATCATTTTCCAGTCAAATATTACAGAACCTGTATATGTATATTTCAGGAAAGAATTTCCTAAGAGCCGGCCAGATGAACATTAATGTTGTAACATGGGGTCGACTTATGAAGAGAGCTTTACCACAACAGTGTGCTGAAAATGCAAGTGCCCTCAGCCCTGCCAGCCAGATAGGTTCTCCTGGTAAGAGTACTCCAAAAACCACTTATGTAGTTCAACCATATTAGAATTAAAGAAAAAGATCAAATCTGTCCTGTCAACTTAAATTTTTTTTTTATACAAGATTGAGCCCTAGAAAGAGAAGTAGTAATTATAGGTTTCATGATGAATAAGAATTGTATAGGCTAGACTTTTATTTTCAAATTTGTTTGCTTTTGATGACTTGTTTTGTTCCCTTTAGTTAGTAACAACTTTTCTAAGCTAAGTTTGTATTAACCTGATTATTCCTTTCCATTTTAGGTATTTTAGCATCAGATCGAGGGCCACCAATCCACACTATCAATTTTGAACCAATATCCAGTGATGATTTAGCCCCTCCCCTGCCTGTAACCCCTCCACCCCCTGTTTTATCAAGCAGGGATTATACTACACCTCCCCAGCATCAAGAACGTGCTATACAGGTAATGATTTTAATGTAAATAATGATTATTTGATCATATACATATGTGAAAGCAAAATGTATTCTCAATAAAAAAAGCCGAGAAACATTATCAAGACAGGAAAAAAAAATTGTGTTATCACTGGAAATAACGGGAATACAGTGTCACTTCTGTGACTTTGCCTTTTGCAGTAAAAAAATTAACAGTCCAGGAAACACAAGGACACATTGTTAGAGTTTAAACATGTTCTCAAGTCTAAGAATGCATTGACAATGTTACATTGTCAAGTTAGGTACACCTTGTCATACGAAAGACACAATTTTCAGAGTGAATTAAAATATAAAAAAAAATGATGAAGTTCAAAGAATTTATTTATCTTTTTGTACAACTTCCTAATGAACACAGTGGTATATATTTTTTGAGGTGAAATTTTATCTGAGAATTTCTGACAAAATAATGAATGGATATGGAATGTATGAACTTGAAATCAAATCTCAACAAGTATATGAACATAAGACAAAATCCAATTCAAGACATGAACATGAGACAAAATATCAATCAGGACATGGACATGAGATAAATTGCTAATCACTTAATGAGACAAAATCCCAATCGGTGTATGAACATGAGACAAAATTTCAATCAGCATATGAACATGAGATGAAATCCCAACCGGTATGTGAACATGAGACAAAATCTCAATCGATATGAACATGAGACAAAATGTCAATTGGTATATGAACATGAGACAAAATCTCAATCGATATGAACATGAGACAAAAGTCAATTGGTATATGAACATGAGACAAAATGTCAATTGGTATATGAACATGAGACAAAATTTCAATCGATATGAACATGAGACAAAAGTCAATTGGTATATGAACATTAGACAAAATGTCAATTGGTATATGAACATGAGACAAAATCTCAATCGGTATATGAACATGAGACAAAATCCAATTCAAGACATGAACATGAGACAAAATATCAATCAGGACATGGACATGAGATAAATTGCTAATCACTTAATGAGACAAAATCCCAATCGGTGTATGAACATGAGACAAAATCTCAATCGATATGAACATGAGACAAAAGTAAATTGGTATATGAACATGAGACAAAATGTCAATTGGTATATGAACATGAGACAAAATCTCAATCGATATGAACATGAGACAAAAGTTAATTGTTATATGAACATTAGACAAAATGTCAATTGGTATATGAACATGAGACAAAATCTCAATCGGTATATGAACATGAGACAAAATATCAGTTGGTATATGAACATGAGACAAAATGTCAATTGGTATATGAACATGACACAAAATGTCAATTGGTATATGAACATGAGACAAAATGTCAAATCGGTATATGAACATGAGACAAAATGTCAATCGGTATATGAACATGAGGAAAATGTCAATCGGTATATGAACATGAGGCAAATCTCAATCAATATAAGAACATGAGACAAAATCCCATTAGTATATGAACATGAGACAAATCCCAGTCAATGCTGGGAAATACAGTGATCTTTTTATTTGAAATCTCAAATATGCATAGTGCATTAAACAAAGTTTTGATACCTCATATGAAGTTGAAAGTGGACATTAGCAGTAGTTTGTAAAGCAGAACTCATGCGGTAAATGCTACAATGTCAAGTTTATAAAGCAGAACTGGTGTGGCAAATGCTATAGCCAAATCATTTTACGATCTTCAAGGGTTGTTCTAGGATTTATTTGTTGCAAACATCGGTTTTCCTACTCTACTTGTACACTGGAAAATTCTTATGTAACAATGAAATATAGTATTTACTGCCTTGGATCCTAAAATTCAGTATGGTCATCTCTTAAATCATTGCTGGACAAATGGTCCAGAAGAAAATTTCAACAGCCTCTATTGTTGAAAAATTTTTATGTTTCAGACCAGCCCTCCCCATTTCCAATGTCTGTTGCAAGTTAGAATTTCTTTTAATTTTCAGCGTGCATTAGAATCATTTGACTTTTTACCAGATGGTGACGATGCAAACAGTACTATAGATTTAGACAAAGAAATTCCTGTGATAGACACTCAACCTAAAATTCCTGAATCTTCATACCGACCGCCTTCTTATACACAACCCTCTCCACAGCCAGTCTCTAATAAAAATTCCTCTCGACAAAATTCCTATGTTGTGCCAGAACCTGAGTAAGTATAAATAGTCATGGTAACTTTACTCAAATTAGACTTTTTTGGCTTCATTGGTGTATTGCAGATTTTCCCTGTTTATCATTGTTTTCTATTACTGATTAGGAGTGGGAACTTACTCTAAAATTTGACAAAGTATTAGTCTGAAATAGTAATTTCCATTTCTACACAGATTTATGTACATGTACAATGAAAACCAAAAAAAGTATGGTTTAAACTACATGTATATACACCTGTAAAGGTGGATGGGTATGGAATTGCATGTAGACTTGTCTGTCTCAGTCATCAAAGGAGCCACAAATTCATTTAGGACTGCTCTGTTACAGTAAAGCAGTGATATACATGTATTTTTCCATTTTGAAATGTTTATGTTAATGGAGAGCTTTTCAAACTATCAAGGGTAGCATTTTTAGGTACCATTCATAAGCACATCAGTCATTTCCCTGCATTTTAAAGTCAAGATTAATGAATGTCACAAAAATTATAATTCCATTTTCAGAGTCAATGGCTTGTAGTAAGTTTTTGCCTTCATTGACCTCCTAAGGTTTTGAGCTAATTACATAGACCTATGGGTGTCTTTTATGTCTATCTCTGAAAAGTCTTGGCTAGCTCTTCTCTGATCCTTTTTCTTCAGAAATTTGTAAAAATTTCATTATTCTGTGCAAGAGCAGGGAAATTGTATTGTTGAAATTATACTGTAGATAATTTCTACCTGTATTAGAATAGTCTCCAATGTAATTATTTCTGTGGATATGCTCATGGTTGTGATAAACGTTTCCAAGTAACATTGTTTCTTATATCTTTGATTTCTACTTTTACCTTGAATTTTGAATTTGTGTCACACAAATAACTAAAAAAAATGAAAAAAAAATTATAAGTTTAGAAATGAAATACTTGGAAATACTTGAATGTCCTTAAAAACTATATTTTCATCAAAAAATAGTTTTCTTCCAGAAAGTGGCAATGGAAGGCTATTCAATTTTAGCATATATCAACTCCCAAGAAAGCAGCTTAAATCACTTCCTCAAGGAAGATTATAAAGGGAAAGGGAATGATAAAATATAAATTTGCATCTGTCAGTAGTGCATCTCTTTTCAGACTGCTTCACTTTGGTTTGATATTTGGTAAAATGGAATAGGTCTGATTAAAATATACATGTAAGAAATCAAAATTATGAAAACAAATCAAAACAAGTAATAAAAGTGTAAAACATAAAAATTGATGAATCTTTTAGTCTGAAAAGTGTACAAGATGTCTAACATGGAAAAATGGTCTTTGAAAATAAAAAATAAAAAAATGGCTTGAAAGTACTTGAAAAGTGCTTAATTTTTGTGATAAAAATGTGTTTAATTTCTGTATGGTGATTTTTTCTCCTTTCTGTATGTTCATTCTTGCAACATACATGTATTACCAGTATATGTTTTAAAAAGTCATTCATAGAGACCCCATTTATCATCATTTGAACAGACTAGCATATCAAATGCCTTGGAAAATTTTAGTAAAATATCAGTTTTCCGCAATTTTTTTTACACCATTGCAGGTATTGATCTAATATTTGGTATGTAAGTCTACCTCAATAAGTTACAGAACAAGTTTAAGTTTGGTTCCCGTCCACTGATTTTTGACAGAGTTATGGGCCTTTGACTTAGAAAATTTTAGTATTGATTTAATATCAAGTATGTGAGTCTACCTCAATGAGTTACAGAACAACATTAAGTTTGATTCCGGTCCACTGATTTTTGACCGAGTTGTGGCCTTTTACTCAGAAAACTTTTTTACTATTTTTGCTGGTGTAACAAAGCCTTGCTTTCAGGTAGGGGACTTGCCTTGCAATACGATCTACACTTGTTTACTATAAATCAAATTTTCCATCACAGATTTCTTGACTTTTACTTGAGGGAATTATTTGAAATTTGCTCTGAAGCTTGGAAATGATGAGTTGTATTGTATACACAGTTTTCAAGTTTGTAAAACGTCCACTTCCTGCTGGCCAATACTTTGACTTTTTACTGTTGACCAAATTTTCATCATAAGATTTATTAACTTTTATTGGCTTAAATGATTTTAGGTAAGAAATGATAGGGTTTGGTAAAACTTCAAGAAATCACTATATCAAGCAAATTACTGTCTCAACACATTTGTGTGTCAAACAGAATTTGAATCCACACTTACCTGAAATTGACTTTTGCCCCAAGTTTCAGGATTGAAATTGCGGGGCACTTCCGACAACGGCAGTTTTCTGTATCTAGTTAACTTGAATTCAGTTTAGTACTCCAACAAGGACTCAAGTGAAAATAATATGATTTTCTGTTGTAGTTTCACAAGTCAGTATGTACAGATGGATGAATTTAGACCTGCTAGTGTTTTAGGCAGAGGACATTTTGGTAAAGTAAGTACAGAACTCTATTTTTGGACCAAAATGGATGCCAGCATCTCTTCTAGACAAGGGTTACGATCTGCTCCTTTTCAGAAGATCGTAACCCTTAGCTAGTGAAGATGGGATGCCAGTGCAACCAAATGTAGAAATTTGTGCATTAAAATAAATAGTAGTCACCTTTTGGACCACTGCATACTTTTCCTGTGTTGGCAACCATGAAAATATTGTATTTTACACCATTTAAAGTCAATTTTCAATATTGATTGAAATTATTCCATATCTTTTCAGCTTTTGAAAGGGCCAAAATAAAACAGAAAGTGTGCTTGAGACAGTCATTTCAACAGCTTATGTCTGTAAGGGTAGATGAATATCCAAATCAGTACTTAGGGCTGTTCCAGAAAAGTTGGTCTGGGGCCCTTTGAAGGCACTTTATATAAATTTCTCTGGGTGGTTGTGTTTTATCATAGTTTTCTATTGTTCATATAAGATGGAATTCTATGGGTGGTGTGGGTTAATAAAAAGTGTCTTCAAAGACCCCCATTTCAATTTTTCTGGAACAGCCCTGAATCAACAACCATAAATCCAGATTGCAACCAGAGAGACAACATGATGAAACAAACACAAAATAATACAAATGCTTCAAAAAAATAAGACATCAACAGTGTGAGCTGTTTAAAAAAACAGGAGCCAAAAGTATAAGCATGATATATGGAATATAGGGCATTTTGTTTTTGATATGGACTTTATCACGGCCAGTATCAAGTGAGCCCGTTAGTTTTATCAGTAATTCATAAAATGGTAAAAAAAAACTCTATAAAAATTTTTATTTTAGCTTAGTTAATCAATTGTTTTTTGCTATAATTTATATGCATTGTTCGTTCAACATATTACGCGTATGAACACGACAAATAGTACAAAACATGACGTCAGCATAGCAACTGGCCCGTGACGCCTTCACAGTGACCCGGTATTTTCTTGATAGTGTCCAGTTTGGTGATACTGATAATATCAGTCTCTGTAGATCAAAGGAAATTCATACAAATTTCCAGTAATTGCTCCATATTTGGCACAGCAGGTTTAATAGACCATAAATCAAACCATTATTACAGACATTATAGAGAATATGTTAAAACTATCAAAAATATGGATAGTAAGTCTCGTTCAGTTTAAAACTTTATGGTACATAAATTGCACCCTGAAGTTGCATTTTGTACAGAAATATATGATGTTTCAAAAAATAATTTTAATGTCACAATACTGAATTGTCATGATTTGGCAGGAAAAGGTTTCCAGTTGCAATTTTATCATAAAATCTAAGTGCTACATGACAAGACTTGTGAACCCTATATCGGCAATGGACAGAGCTTTGCATGAGTAAATAGTCCATATTTTATATCGATATATACATGTATTTGTGAACTATATGCTTGTACATTTTGTATATGTATAGTGTTTCTTTGCATTTTATCAGTTTTCAGGCATAAATGGAAATAAAACCACAAAAATTCTAGCAATGAGTTGTGAATGTGAAATAGAAGTGTGATTCAACATAGTCACTCTTGGGCAATAAAAAAGAAAAAAAACTTATGAAAAAGTAGTCAATCTCCCTAGAATTAATAATTTGCTTTTTCAATATAAATTTAGAGCATTTAGATACTGAAACATTATATACTGTACTCCTTAATTTTAGATATGAAAAAGGAAGGAAATGGGGTAAATGTCAAGGAGACAACATCCCATATCCAGGTTAAAACGACCCAAAACAAAACATCTAGGGGTCACCATATGGTCTTCAACACAGTGAGGAACCTCACACCATATAGTAAGCCCTAAATGGCCCCGAAAAGGTAAAAAAGTGAATAAATCAATGGAAACAAACCACATCCAATAACCCAATATTTATATGATAATAAGCTACATGTATATGTTGTACTTTTCCAGGTTATTTTAGCAGAATACAGAAATACTAAAGAATTTTTTGCATTAAAAGCTTTAAAGAAAGCAGAAATAATAGCTCGAGATGAAGTGGAAAGTTTAATGTCAGAAAAGAGGATATTTGAAGTGATAAATTCCATGAGACATCCTTTCCTTGTTAATTTGTTTGCATGCTTTCAAACTCAAGTAAGTACATGTAACCTTTATTTTGATTGGATAATGTCAAATTTAACCTGTCCTTGACCTCAAGTACATAGTTTTGATTGGATAGAATGTAACCTCTATTTTAATTGGACAACTTAAAAATTCACATGCATCCAAACTGAAGTACATCTATCTTGATTGGATAAAATGTAACCTCTATTTTGATTAGATAACATGAAGATATGTGTTTTATGCATCCTGTAAATTCCTGATTTATTGTGATATGAAAAAAGTACTGTATTCATTCTAATACAGTAGCAATTAATCTAGAAACACAAAATCTCTAATTTTACTGGTAAAATTTCCAATTTTATAGGAAAATCTCTAATAATTAGATATATTACCTCTAAAATTAGATATTTTCGTGTGAATATTGAGTTAATTAAATCAGATATTGATGCTGTTAAATTAGGGAATTTAACTATAAAAAAAAAGTGATTTCACTTCAAATAATTAGATATTTTACCAATACAATTAGGGATGTTCCTGTTAAATTAGGGATGTTTCTATTAGATTAGAGATGTTCCCGTTGAATTAGAGACTTTCCTACTAAATTCAGATTTCGCTTGCAAATTAGAGATTTAACCTGTAAAATTAGAGATTTTGTTTTTCTAGTGGGGGTATTTATTATGTGACAAGGAATATTCTTTTCAACTAGTTTTGTTAAGCTAAAAAAGGACTATAGTACTAGTACTATTGTTCCATAAATAGCTGTATTGATTTAGCCTATCTGATTTTATTAGTCAGTACTCAGTACATATCTGTCTAAAAGACTGACTTCACAGATTTTCCCCTTTTGTGTCAAAGTGTGAAATTATCATTGTCATGGATGTTTTTAAAGCTTACATGTAGAGGATAGTTCTTAATTTAAGAAATTGAAGAAGACATTAGAGACACAAAAGTGGTTATCCAATGAATGCATCAGCTATGTGAATATGAACAAATTTTTATATACATTGTATTTTATATCAGCCAAGGTACATGTAGAAAATTGTAGATTTCAATTCAATGACAATTTAATGTCCATAGACTTATATCATCAGATAAATTTAAAAAAAAAAATTTTTCAATAGAAAAGAACTACGAAGGAGATAAACAGCATAAAAACAAGACAATTATGCCAATAACAAGTCATAAATTGAAAAGGAATTCTCAACAACAAAAAAAAGTGGTTGTGGTTATTTACATGTATTAGAGCAGATGATCTTGGTAGAAGTGGTTTGTTGTCAAGCTAAGTATATCAGTGAATGTTAATTAAGATTGTATATTAAAGACAGTGATAAATTCCTATTTATTTTGTAGGAACATGTGATATTTGTTATGGAGTATGCCTGTGGTGGTGATTTAATGATGCATATCCACACAGATGTATTCTCCGAGCCACGTACAGTGTTTTATGCTGGTTGTGTTGTGTTAGGCTTACAGTATCTTCATGAGCATAATATTGTGTATAGGTAAGTAATCTTGTCCGAATTTTGTGATTTAAATGAACATTTTTTGACATGATATCAATGATTACTATTAATATGAATAGAAAAAACAGAATCACATGAAAATGTGCTGTGAATGCATTTAAACACAAACAGTAACAAACATACAATCAAAGAAAGTTAAATCAAAATTATGACTATGATGAGTCTCCTTCTCCCAATTCTAATGACTGTTTAATGAAAAACATTACATTCTTAATTTGTTCCGATGCTGACATGTTAAGGAATTAGGTTAATTTTTCTTCACATAATTCTATAAATAACTTCTTGAAGTATTGAAATAATATATTTTTGTCGTTGGCATTGATTTTGCAATAAAAGAAAAAGTGATACCATCTTCGAATTTGTTGCAAGCAAGACATAATCTTAATACACATTTTTTTTTTCTATTTCAGAGACTTAAAACTTGACAATTTACTTCTTGATAAAGAAGGATTTTTAAAAATAGCCGATTTTGGACTATGTAAAGAAAATATGGGATATAATGATAGAACTAGTACATTTTGTGGTACGCCAGAATTTCTTGCCCCGGAAGTATTAACCGAAACTTCATATACACGTTCTGTTGATTGGTGGGGATTAGGTGTTTTAATATTTGAAATGTTAGTTGGTGAGGTGAGTAAAAAATGTTTTGTCAATAACTAGCATTATGGGTACTTCAGTAATTGATGACGGCAGTTTTGGAAATGCATGTACTTATACAATGTGTGTTTGCTGTTTGCTACAAGGAATTTAAGTTTATACGGGAAGGTACATGTGTAGTTATGAAATAATTATATTTAGACAAAGGATAATTGACTAATATTTATATATATATTAAGACTTGTTATTGCCCTGCATTGTCATGAGGGTGCCCTATAATTTTCACATTGTCAGTCTGTCAATTGTTTTGTCCAAATTATCTTTGTTTGTTTCATGTACTGTACATATACATGTGTTTGCTTTTTAAATTGATACATGTTTATCCTATAATTTTGGGAAAGATATTGGTACAATGTGCTTGTCTCGAATGGTGGACATCACACTTTGAAATTGTACTGTCATGTAGAATTAAGAACCAAGGGTAAGGGTTAGTCACCTTGAAGTCTGAATTATGTTGTTGAGTGGGGTGGCATTTCTACTGTTGACTGTTACTTTAAACATTAAAAGCAAAAACAGCATGTTTTATACAAGGTTAGATTCATCTTATTACACATACTATACATTTTCATCACAATATGAATTCCTTGCTTGTAACCCAAGACATCTTGTCCATCTATCATATAGTGGATTGTCCTTTCTGACGAGGGAATTTGAATACTGAAGGAACAATGGCAGTAGAATACCTAATTTTACCCCCGCTCCGAAGGAGGGGGGGTATACTGTTTTACCTCTGTCCGTCCATCTGTCCGTCCATCCATCCGTCCGTCCGTCATTCCGTCCGTCCGTCACACATATTTTCGTCACATTTTTCTCAGCAACTACACATGAAAGCCACTTGATATTTGGTATGGTGCATCAGGATGGGGTCCTATACTGCACCTCCCCTTTTCGGCCTTATGGGATCACCACTTCCTGTTTACCGACTTTGTGCATTTTTTACTTTTATTTTCCATATTGTGACTTTTTCATCGCATTTTTCTCAGCAACTGCACATGACAGCCACTTAATATTTGGAATGGGCATCAGTATGGGTTCCTATACTGTGCCTCCCCTTTTGGGCCATATCGTATCACCATTTCCTGTTTACCGACTTTGTGCATTTTTTACTTTTATTTTCAAAATTGTGACTTTTTCGTCACATTTTTCTCAGCAACTACACATGACAGCCACTTGATATTTGGAATGGGGCATCAGTATGGGGTTCTATACTGCGCCTCCCCTTTTCGGCTATATCGGATTACCACTTCCTGTTAACCAACTTTGTGTCTTTTTTACTTTTGTTTTCCGAATTGTGACTTTTTCGTCGCATTTTTCTAAGGAACTGCACACGACAGCTACTTCATATTTTGTATGGAGCTTCTTTGAAGGGTTCTATACTGCATCTCCCTTTTTCAGCCATATTGCTGTACTACTTACTGTTTTTATGACTTTATGATGTTTTTTACTTTCATTTTCCAAGGTGAACTTTTTTGTCACTTTTCTCTGCAACCAAACATCCAACTGTGTAAATGCTTGTATTGTGTCCACACTTGTTATGTGTCCACACCTGTATTGTGTCCACACACACTTAATTTTGCACTTACTTATTGATTCAGGGTTCAGTGAGCGGGGGTATAACTGGCTGCCATTCGGCGACAGCTCTTGTTAAGGAATAAGGGAAGTGATGATTACTAAAATCAGAGTCTGAAGACATGGCAAAAACGGCAACAGAAAAAAAAGAGAAAAAACAAGGACGTGAGACAGCCACAATGCATGGAAATAAAAAGACGACATTAAGAATCAAGGCACTCATAGTGTGAACTCCCATAAAAACTGGGAGTGACATCAGGTGCTCTGGAAGGGTAGACATGTCCTGCCACACTAAAGATACCCATCACACTATCAGTTCCTATATTGTTTTGAAATATCTGTTTGATAGCTGATTTGTTTGCCATTTTCTAACACTTAGACAAAACCAATTAAAAATCCATGATATTGTTAATTCTCTAACCCTCAAAAAGTACCAAGGTAAAGTTTTGAAAAGATTTTGCAAATCTCTATGGCATTCAAACATTATACAAGGACAAATCAGTAGCACAAACATTATTTATTAGGACAAAACTTAAATTTTGCAGTATGGTATAAAAGACAACACAAAAAGCTAAAGCACTGAGAGTGTGAACTCCAATAAAAACTGGGAGTGACGTTAGGTGCATGGTGCACAGAATGGGTAAACCAATTTAACAGCAAACCCAAACAGTACGGTATTCATTCTTTTAAATGCCCCTGCCCTAATAAAGGCCCCCCTTTTCAGCCATGTGAAAAAATCAAAATGACTTTCCAAAGTCTGGAGTAGGAAACTTAATCCTTCATGAAATATACATCATAAAATGAACACAACTACTACAATGAGCTATGAATCTTTTAAGAACTACCTTGATGTATGTACACTACTTGTCTTTTCTACCAGCCCGGAAAATACACATTCATCGTAAAGTTCGGCCACACGATTTTTGAATGGTTTATTTCACACTTTCAAATATTGAAACATGTTACAGCAGAGGCCAGTATCAAATTTCATTAATTACACAATGCCGATTTAGGTTAGATACATCTAGTAATAGTGCTATTTATAGAACATTTGTCCTATAATCTGTTTCTCACAACAATGATACAAGACAAAATCATTTTTTTGGTAAGAAATAATTGCCGCCCTCTGGAAAAAAGGCAACCCCCTGGGGCATTTAATGGAATGAATGCGATACATTTAAACAAACAGTTTAGATTTGAAAATTTAATTTTAAAGCCTGTGGTTGCATTTCTAAAACACATATTAAAATGAAAAATTATTCGGCAACCTTTTTATTTAATCTCCATGCATTAAGAATTTTGTTTATTACACCATTGCAATGTTTATATTTAGTTTCCATTCATGTAGAAAACTCTATAAATGTTACCATGGCAACTTCTATTTTTAGTCACCTTTCCCTGGCGATGATGAAGAGGAAGTATTTGACAGTATTGTGAATGAAGAAGTACGGTATCCACGATTCCTGTCGACAGAAGCCATTGCAATAATGAGACGGGTTTGTAACAAGTATACTTTATAGTGAAAATATGGAATATTTCAGAAATAATTCATGGCAGGCATATGGTTATTGTCATTTAACCATGAGATGTGCCTTTATATTCGAATTTAACCCAGAGCATTCATTTTGTTTATCGCACATGATCTTAGCTGATTTTGGCTTTACATTTAGATCATATTGGTTATTTGTTCTCTATCAGTTTTTTAAATATATTTGAGTTTCTGGTCTTCCAAACGTTTCGATTTTATCTGCACTGAAGAGACATAAGTTGTCGAAATGTGCATATGCAGAAAGTAAATTCACAGTAACTTCGGTATTTAGTTATTTATCAGACAGTGACATGTTGTCAGTATAAACAATTCTGTAGGGTATGTTTCAGGAACATTTGACCTGAAGTCGCACTCAAACGGTTCAAACTGCTTAATTTCTACATATTTAAACTTAAAATGATGTATTCTTCTGAACGCAAAAATTGAAAAAACACAGCTCATATTGCTTTAAAAAAGTTATAAAAATATTTAAAAGTAGATTAAATTATCTTATTGTTGTCTCTTGTAAATAAAGTTTGAAAGCTAAATGAGATAATTGACGTTTCATTTTATTTCAGCTTCTGAGGCGGAATCCAGACAGACGGTTGGGGTCAAGTGAACGTGATGCAGAAGATGTTAAAAAACAAGCATTCTTTAGGGTAGGTTTTGAACATCAGGATGTTTGCTTCATGTCTAGGAGGGCCTCACTCTTACATATTTTCATCTCTGTAGCAGAAATTCATTGTGCTCCGTTTGGTCTCCATTTTGTCTTGGAAAGAACATGTCAGAATTGTTGTGGGAATACAATGTTAGTATTTAGTACTATTGTAATTTTCCCAATGTTGACGTCGCCATGGTCGGAAGTGAAGATACACAAGGAAAACGAAAACGTTACAAGATTGTCGTTTAGCTATATTTTGTCTTATTATAGATATTTATGATACCGTGACAATGGAGAGAAACTGAAGTCTGTAAGAGTATAGAACATAATACAATCTGATGAAGCTTCTAGTGATGGAAAAAAATTAATTTAATTTTCTAGGGTTTTCCAAGCAATGAGTGCTGGCTCTGAGTATGTTCATACAATCTGTTTTAATGTACAATATGATGAAAAAGTCTCCCTTTTAGACTGGAGCAGGTTAATTCCATATTGCTGTCAGCTTCTCTTCCCCAGACTCCATCTCTCATGATATTCTGGATTGACTCACTGATAGTGTGACGGGTTCCGCTAGCGGAGCAGGACAGGTTTACCCTTCCAGAGCACCTGATGTCACTCCTGGTTTTCATGGGAGTTCACACTATGAGTGCCTTAAGTTCTTAATGTTATCTTTTTATTTCCGTGCATTGTAGCTGTCTCACATCCTTGTTTTGTCTTTGTGTTTCTCTGTTGCCGTTTTTGCCATGTTGTTGGACTTCGATTTTTGTGGTCATCGCTTCCCTTGTTCCTTCAGTATTCTACTGCCGTTGTTTCATGCTCATCATCAGTTGAAACATTGACAGATCTGGATAACCAAATACTGTCAAAACCAAAGTGTTAAGACTTATCCTGCCCTGATAAAACTACCTGAGTACACAGAAAAAGTTTGAGTGATCAGCAGCACACCTAAAAGTAGTGCTCACAAATTTGAGACCTGCAATTTCAGAGTGATAAAGATTTATAGAGCAAACATGCTACGTTTTGTATATTCTGTTTTTTCTTAATTTCAGAATTTAAATTGGGATGATTTACTAATGAAGAAAGTGAAGCCTCCTTTTGTTCCTACGGTGGTAAGTGTTATAAGAATTGAACAATAAGAATTGTTTTATTCTAATAAACCATATCCGACATATGGTATTGGGATTAACCAGACTACATTGTACTTTTCAATACGTCACAGTATAGAAAACGTCACGTCATAGATCCTTGAACGTCGTGAAGTTGGTCACATGGGAAAAAGAGTTATTAATGAAAACGAAATAAGTAAAGAAATAAACATGAAAAGGATGAGTGGCAGTAAGACCCATTTTTGGCCCAAGATTTACCATGAAACTAAAACTATACAAACAGACGTCTTATGTTCCTGAAACATTGAACAAATATAGGGCTTTATGAAAATGATAAAGCTTTTTTCCATATCAGTTTGATTCTCATGATAATCAGTTAACTCAAAAGCTATATTTTTGGAAATAGTCAGAATTTCATAGATATTTGCTGTGTTTTGCACATTTTTGTGCTTTTAAAAATATGGGCACATCTGAATAACAACTTCATATTTAGTCAAAATGTGTAAAATGGTGAAATACATCATTTCTGAAAGTTTGAAGTTGTTGATTGCATGTGCCCCATGTTCACTTAAAGAAAATTTGCTTTGAGAACATTCAAAATTGCAGATTTTCTGATTTTCTTTCAAAAAGACGGCTCCTTGTGATGTCACAATAACGTCAAAATGAAAGGAATTCGTATTATTATATGTTTTCTTTGTAGCCAGATGTAATAGTTAATATTTCCCATAAATATCACACTTTTTTAAACAACTTGATTTTTTTGGGCCAAATATGGGTCTTATTGCCACTCATCCTTTGTAACCAAAGAGTCTGAAAATACAAGCAGAAGAATATGCCCTGAATGTGAAAATGTGATTCCTTGAAAATTAAAATACAGGCCTTGAAAGTCTTTAAAAAGTAGTTGATTTTTGTGGTGAAAAATTTACATGAGCCCTTACATATACTGTCCCAAATATTCGAACAGTTCTAGATCTTCTTGTTCATGGTTAAAGATCCAGTTGAATTCCTCATTATTATGCAGATTTTGGAAATTTATGACATTTGAGTGATATTTTTTTGAAAAATCAGATCTTATAGTATCATGTAAAAAGTAAAGGGCATTCAATAATAAAATGATTTTCATCTTCAATTTTAACAAAAGAAAGACATGAATTGTCTCCCTTTGTAAAAAATCTGTTTTTAAGGTTAAGTTTTTTTATTTTGATTCTTTCCCTTTTTGTGTTAAAATGATTATGTGGAAAGGAAAAAAAAGGTTCATTAGAAAGAGATTTACAATAATTTTGATAGGAATTAAAACCCCAATTGAATATTTGCAAAAATCAAGTTATATTTTGTACCAAATTATTTGCATTTGCATTATACATGAATGCAGGAAGCTTAAATTCATTCCTAACCTTATAAATGTGATATATGTGGTAAAGGATTTTTACCCTACTTTTGTAGAGCCTTGCAAGAGTAAGGCTTAAAGTAATGAATTATTAAGTAAATTGACTAGTAGTTATACCAATATATTGCCTTGTATCGAAAGAACCTGTTGGGCAGAAAATATAGTGATGTCGAAGTTGAAACTCCAAAATTTTTTCTAATCAAATTTCTTTGATCCAAATTTTACACATATTTTAGAATCAACAAGAGCAAATATTCATTCAACCAGCTTGTATTAAACTTTATTTGAAAACACTTGGAGGCATTTTAGAACTTTAACAGGAGCAAAAAATTTTCAGGGATTACATTGAATGAAATGAGTAGAAGAAATAATAACACACATACATGTATAAATGGAATATAGGACATTTTTTTTTGATACTGACTTTATCACGGCCAGTATCAAGTGAGCCCCTTAGGGCGAGCTTGATGCGTTACGCCCTGATAAAGTCCATATCAAAAACAAAATTTCCTATATTTCTTTTATCGGTAATTCACAAAATAAAAGACAGAACTCTAAAACAAATTGTAATAAATTGAAATTTCTATTAAGCACAGTTAATCTGTTGTTTATTGCAATAATTTAAATGCATCCTTTGATCAACGTCTTGTGCATATGAACAAGACAAAGAGTACAGAACATGACGTCAGCTTAGCAACCTGCACGTGACACCTTCACAGTGACCCGATATTTTCATGATAGTGTCCAGTTCGGTGATACTGAGAATATCAGTCTCTGTAGATCAAAGGAAATTCATACAAATTACCGATAAAAATGAGGAAATAAGCTTCTCACAAATGAATTGATTTTTATGCCGCCGCCGTCAGGCGACGGGGGCATTAAGTTTTACCCTTGTCCGTTCGTATGTACGTCCGAAATTTTCATCAAAGATTTCTCAGCTTGTATATGCAGGAATGATTTGATATTTGGTCTGGAGCTTTGGTATGATGAGTTGTACCGTGTCTCCCCTTTTCAAGTCCATCACCAAACTACTTCCTGTTTGCCGATATATCTGCATGGCGGGGGCATCCTTGTCCCGTGGACACATTTTCTTTTATTAAAAGTACAGTTGCCCTAAATGACCTTAATTGCTCTATACACAGCAAATCACATTGTCTCTGATTTTTCTTGACTGATGAATGATATTACTAAGGATTGAGGATAAGAACCATGAATGTAAATTCAATTTTGGAATGTCATATCTTTAACAACAAAACAGAAAAAGGTGGTAAAGATACCCAAATGCTCATTTAGGCAAAAGCCATATGCACAAATATCAGTGCACTTGGCACTTTGATTTTTTTGTTTTGTTTTTAATTATGTCCCTTGATATGAAATTGAGTTTTCAGAAATGGCTTTCTTGGAAATGATTTCTCCCTCATGCAAAGCTCTGTCCTTAGCTGATTTTGGCTTCACATTTAGATCATATTGGTTGTTTGTTCTCTATCAGTTTTTAAACCTCTTTGAGTTTATGGTCTTCCAAACGTTTAGATTTTATCTGCACTGAAGAGACATAAGTTGTCGAAATGCGCATATGCAGAATTCAAATTCACGGTGACTTCGGTATTTAGTTATTTCAACCTTTTTTTACTTGAAAATAGTGGAATCATTTTAAAAAATTGATTTAGAAAATTATGGAAAACAATTTGTGGCAATAAAATGTAACAGCATTTAAATATTTGCTATTATAAATCTGTATGATTACCAAATAATTGGTCTTTGCAAATTATGTATAACTGGTAATGAACATATGTGTCTTTGGCAATGTAAACAATGAAATACACTGCTTGTCAGTATAAACAATTCTGTTAATATTTCGTTGTTGCCTTGCCTAGGGTAGGGCTTAATAAACTAACACAGATGATCATGTGTATTGAGTTTCTGCATCTGGGCATTTTGATAACTTATGTTTCATCAGTACAGAACAAAGCAAAATAATCTGAAATCAATAACAGAATTAGTTTAAAAAGGTCATAGAGAACTGATTACCAAAAGGATCTAAAAAGAGAAAAGCCAAAATCAGTTAAGGACAGAACTATGCAAGAGGGAGATAAAGTGTGATATGGTTGTTTGTTTAAGGGCCTATTCATTGAACAGATCACGCCCTAGTTTTATTAATAGGGTCGAATGATGTGATGTTGTGACTAATTTATAGTTTGTTTCTTTATTCATGAGAAGGGGGAGGCCCTTTTTTGGGGTGATCGGATTAAAAGTTTTTAAGCTCTGGATTTCAGGATTTCTGTTATTAAGCAGATTTCAGGAAATAATTCAGGATTTCATCAGTTTTAAGTTCCTTTGAAGTTTGGGATTTCAAGATTTTAGAAAAGATAAAAGTCAAGATTCCAGGATGAGACCCCCTCCCTCTATCAATGACAGATATTCAATGAGGTAAAAAATGAAAAAACCCTAAATTGTGTATGATTATGATCAGGATTTAGTTTTTGTTCTGCATGTAAAATAGTTGTTTATACCTCATCCAAGATAGTGGCTATTGGGGAGCATAGTTCAACATAGGACCCTATGGGAAATGCAGTCAAAAGATCTTCTATGAAACCACAAGACAATTGCAATCAGACTTAGTCCTTTGGATGGTCCCCAGTGGCGGATCCAGGGGGACTAGCCCCCCCTCCCCCTCCTCTAGTTGGAAAATATTTAACATTCCTGTTTTTTTTTGGGTTTTTTTTTTTGTTTTTTATACGACCGCAAAAATTTTTGCGGTCGTATATTGGTNATGCAATTATTGTGTCAAGCTCTTTAGTATGTCCACACTCACTTTCAATTACACTTGTTCAAATTTCAGTGGTCGACATGCTGCGGTCGTATCATGCTGCGCTCGGCGTAGCCCTTTATTTGAAAATTGGGTTCAGGGTCCCCTTTTGAAAACATTATTGATTGGGCCCCCTTAGCAGAAAGTCTGAATTCACCACTGGTTCCCTTCAAAGATTGTAATTTTTTAATGTTTTAACCTCATCAAAGAATGCAGCCAGGTGGGAAAATAGCTTTACGACAATCTCTGAAATTCACTTTATTTTTGTCCCCCGCCGCAGCGCGGAGCCGGGACATAGAAATGCCAGGCGTCCGTGTGTCCATCCGTCCGTCACACTTTCTTGTAAGCGCTCTCATGCATACAAATTATAACGGATTTTCATGAAATTTATACCAAATGTTTATATCACTAATACCTTGGTCAAGTTCGAAAATCAGCCTTGTTCGATATTTTTTTACGGAGTTATGGGACTTTGACCGAAATCATGACTCTGTTTTATCCAAAAATTGACCTTGTAAGCGCTCTCATGCCTACAAATTTTGACGGATTCTCATGAAATTTATACCAAATGTTCATACCATTAATACCTTGGTTAAGTTCGAAACATCAGCCTTGTTCGATATTTTTTGACGGAGTTTTGGGACTTTGACAAAAATAACGACACGGTTTTAGCCAAAAATTAACCTTGTAAGCACTCTCATGGCTACAAATTTTCACGGATTTTCATGAAATTTATACCAAATGTTTATACTATTAGTACCTTGGTTAAGTTCAAAAATCAGCTTTGGTCAATATTTTTTGACGGAGTTATGGGACTTTGTCGAAAATAATGACTGTTTTATCCAAAAATTTACCTTATAAGCGCTCTCATGGCAACTAATTTTGACATGAAAATTATACCAAATGTTAATTCCACTAATACCTTGGTCAAGTGGGAACATCTGCCATGGTCGGTCCTTTTTGTATCCCAACTTACTGCCCTGAATGTTTGAAAATATTTAAATTTCATATACAGTATACTAGTATATTGCATGAGCGGCGGGGGACCCAGGAATTCTATTCTTGTATATATATATATTTTTTTTTTACATTGTAGAGAAATGCAGAGGATGTAAGCAACTTTGATGAAGAATTTACGCAAGAACAGCCGATACTTACTCCCGCTAAAGACAGACGAGAACTGTTAGCCGACGATCAATCTATGTTTAAAGACTTTAATTACATTGCTGATTGGTGCTGAGACTTTTAAAGTGCCTGTCTCACGAAAATGCATACCTTTTATCTATTTTAACGTGTCCAAATCTTGTTTCAGGTTTTATTTGTACATGGAGAAAATAAAAAATACTTAGAATATGTCAGCAGTGTTGGAAAATTTTATTGAATATTAAAACAGTCAGAGGTCTATTATTTAATTCAATGTGGTATAAGCATGAAACAATTTAAAACTAAGGTCACAGAAAACAAACAAGATGAAATGAACCACCTCCTGCCACATCATCTTTTGCTGTGTATTCGGTATTCTTGCTAATATGGAAAGAAAATTTTAGTAATTGGAAATTAAAATGGAAAAAAAATTTCAACTTGTGTCTTGAAACCATAATCACGTTTTGGGTTTTGTTCAAAATTTTGATCTCGTATGAATTTCAGTGATATCTTGCACAAAACTTCATCATCATGGACTGAAAATGATTTTTTTTAATTATTTTTTGATGTCAGATTTTCAAAAGCATGCCTGCATTTTTACAGCCTAGAAAAAATATACATGTACATGTATTGCATGAATCATGGTTTCAAGACAATACCACTTTGCATTATAGTGATTGATTGATTGGTTGAGTTGCTTTATTTCAAGAACATGCATATCATAGAGTTTTTACATATTGTATTTATTGTACATCTTGGACAAGATTTAGAAATTCTGTATATATATTGTTTTTTGTGAGACAGGCACTTGTATTTTTGTTACCAATGTTTGTTTTTAATGACTATGAAGCAATATGACTACTAAGTGTTCTTCTGGGGATTACATGGAAATCTGAATTATAGAGGATGGGTATTTATACTGACTTGGGGATAGGTAATTATTTGGACTTGGAAACATAAATATTTATTTGGACTTTCAGGTAGAAATTTATGTGGACTTTATGATAGGCATTTATCTTAAATGACAGATAGCTATTTATCTGGATTGATAGATGGGTGTTTATATAGACTTAGGATTGGTACTTATCTTTGAAGGATAGGTATTTATCTTTGAAGGATAGGCATTTATCTTGACCTTTAGGTAATTAACCTCAGGTGTTGATGGGTATTTATCTTTGAGGGATACATGTATGTATTTATCTGTGAAGGATGCATATTTATTCTTGAAGCATAGGTATTTATCTTGATCTTTAGGTAATCAACCTTAAGGGTTGATGGGTATTTTGACTGATAGGTATTTATCTTTGAAGGATAGGTATTAATCTTTGAGGGATGGGTATTTATCTTTGTAGGATAGGTATTTATCTTTGAGGGATGGGTATTTATCTTTGAGGAATGGGTATTTATCTTTGTAGGATAGGTATTTATCTTTTAAGGATAGGTATTTATCTTTGAGGGATAGGTATTTATCCTGACCTTTAGGTAATTAACCTTATGGTTGATGGATATTTTATCTAAGAAGTATAGGAAGGATATAGAATGGATTATATACCATTATAAATTTCCAATTAATATTCATGACTGTCTCATTACTTCGTTTAAAATTTCATTGACACACTGACAAACAAGGGGCAGATAACTCATCGACCTACTGACAAACAAGGGGCAGATAATTCATCGACCTACTGACAAACAAGGGGCAGATAATTCATCGACCTACTGACAAACAAGGGGCAGATAATTCATCGACCTACTGACAAACAAAGGGCAGATAATTCATTGACCTACTGGCAAACAAGGGGCAGATAATTCATCGACCTACTGACAAACAAGGGGCAGATAATTCTGTCTTTGCATAAGTCTTTCTATGTTTTCAAAAAAAGGAATCTTTTATGTATGTGCTGTATTCATTTTCTACATACAACATATACAACAATGTCTGTATTCAGTATTTTGAGCCCAGCATTTGTCATATCAAGAATGTCTTAAAAAGTAGCTACATTTTAGAATTTAAAAAAAAAAAATTGTAAAATCTTTATCTTTGCCAAACTCTGTTTTCATACGTTGTAAAATGATGCATTCGGTGTCATTTCTCAAACTGTTAAAAAACATGGTACTTTATTGAATTGCATCTGAATTGAAAAAATTTCATAGTCAGTCTTGATTTCTGCAGTAATCCCGAGTGGTACAAACTTCATATTTGTCATTTTTTCACCTCAGATTCTTTTGATGTTATGGTTAAAGTTCAAGCTTTTATTTTTTATGGTAAAAAATCTGATTGCCTCGAAATAACTGTTGAAAAAAATAATAAGTCAAAATCAGTTTTGCCTACAGTAATGTTGAGTGGTTTCCTGAGGTCAGAGTCATGTTGCTAGTTTTAGGGCCTTCTTGGAGTCCTTGTTAATTTAATATTTGGTTTTAAAGGGAGTTTCATTTCTGTTCACAGAAATGAGCAGATGAAACAGTTAGTGTATTTCATTATTACTTGATATTTATTGTTTTAAGATTGTAGGTTGTAATTTGTATTAAGGCATAATTTGATAAGATAATTGGCCATATGAAGTTGATTTGTTGATTTTCTTTCTATCATTGCAGTATTTTAGATTCTAAAGAAATATTTTCACAGTCCTATCAAGGATTTACATCCTCCAATGTTCAAATAATACATATGTTATTGCTGAACTTCATCGAAAATGCTGAAAGTTGAGATATGTTTTAAAGCAGAAATGAAAAGACAAGAACATGTTTCTTTTTTCAATCTGTCTTCTTCTGTGGCTACTCTGTTTTAAACTAACAATTCTTCCGTAAATGGATGTTTTCCATGCAAGACAGCTTATGAAAGACAAGGTCGTGTGAAGCTGTCTTACATGGGTAAACGTCCAATCCAGAGTTGCAATTTGTTCGACGTCACAGTTGTTACCACAGCAAACTCCCTGAATGATTTGACGTCACATAAGAAAACTCGACTAGGAATTGCAAGTTTTGTTTTGTCTCGGGTTTGATCGTTGTATTTTACTGAAGAAATAGCTTCTTATATTGGACCAAAATTAAAGATCGGTATATCTTCCACTTGTGTGAAAAATTTTTTGTCTTTTACCCTCATTTCTATCGGGAAAAGACAAAATTTCTCACATTTGTGGAAGATATCCCTTATCTTTAATAAGGTTTCATATAAGAAACTATTATTCTTTTGCTATGGCCTTAACCTGGTAGAATCTAGGTCATAAAGTACAAAAGGGCATGTCAAGAATCAAGAAAATTTCAAGACAAATTATGGACAAAACACAGATTATACTTATTTACCCTAAAAAATTGTTTTGTATTTTGTTCTGGTTTCAGGAGGGGATAGGGAGACTCACACCACCCTTTGAATGTGGGCTTGGCTATCTGAAATCTGTACTGTAGAAATTCATCATAAATAATGCAGCACACAAATTTCAAAACAATATTACCCATAATCCTTTGGTTTCTGGTGTGAAATGACTAAACACACAAAAAAAAAGATATTACAACAGGTAGAAGGAAGGAAATGNTATTACTGTTGTAAATTTCTATTATTGTCATTATTTGATGTGGATTTTTGGTGATTCATTATTTAAAACTTTATATACACAAAATAAAATGAATATTGAGTGAATAAGATGTGAAAGTGTATATTCTGAATGTCCTTTTGTAAAAAATATTCGCATGTACTAAAAAATATTGTTGGAATTAGAACATAGCTTTGTTTCCAAAGAGAAAGAAGAGAGTCATATTAGAATAAATTTTAATTATTTATCTTATTGCTTTTGTCACTAAAGTTGCCACCACAAATTTTAATTATTCTACCGGTATGCTCTTGTCATAAGAGACATATTAATGGATTTGTGGCCTGGATTTTACCAGGTTTTGTAATCTTATTTGTGAATGAAATTAATTTATTTTTCAATGTACATTGTTCAGTTATAGTGCTATTGTCAGATTTATAGGAATGTTTGTGGGTTGACTAACAAGTTACTCAAGTTGTATTTTTGTTACCATGGCCATAAAAATATGTAAATAAGTATACAGTTTATATGTAAATCTGTTAATTTGACAGGTTAATATACCTATGACCAGTGTAATAATATACCATGGTTGATCTCTTATAAATCAAATTACAGGTTTTTCACTAAAAATAATGTAATTTTCCCTTGTTGAAATAATTTGCAGGTTAGACAAAAATTTTGCGATAGGCTAATATTGTGCTCTAATCTTTTTATTTTCCAGGATGTCATTTATATAACAAATGACACTTCAAAACTAAGCTTTTTGCTGGGGGGGAGGGGGGGGGGGGGAGTTCTTGATAGCGATTTCAACGATTATTTCCACATTAACAGTATGTGTGTCAATACACAATGCATAGTCAATACACAATGCATACAGCATTAGATGATTGGGACTTTATTGGAAACTGTTAACTTTGAATATGAAAAATGTGTATAATTTCAAAAACAATTTGAGATAAATGAAGAAAATTTTCTGAAAATATAATGAATTACTTGAGGGTTTTATCGTGATAGAACCATGATACTGTACCACTGATGTTCAGTGTAAAATATATACCTCAGGAATCTGGGGGTGCTTTATAAGGGTATGTTTGTCTTGTATATACATCAATAAGTAAGTTCAGAAAAAGATTTAAAACATGATTTTTGTAAAAGTCTCCACCATATTCTGCTTTAAAAATGATTATTTTTCCCATGTTTTTACTAAGCATACCTCAACCCAAACTTCATTTGCTTGAGAACATTAAATTAGGCCATGAAAAAAAAATATTGGTTCTTAGGCCCTCCCTCATCTAGTTGAAGGCTTGAAAAAAAAGCCCCTCACTGACCATATTTTTTGCCATTTCAACAAAATAAAATAAAAAAATCGCCTCCCTCACTACATTTTTGGTGGTTTTTTTCAATGTAAAAAGCTGCCTCATCTATATTTTGGCAAATAAAAAGATAAAAAAAATCCTTCTTCATCAGTTTCAATGAAATATGGCCCAGGAACCAACTAATTAATTTTGTATGGCCTTAATGGATTCTGATGCCTAACTTGGATACCTGATTCAGATGAAATAGAATAAATACATGTAGCATGATAGGATTTAGTTGAATTAAATTAACAAAAACAGATTTGAAAGTTAAATAATAACTGACCCTAAAACTGAGGCATTAAAATGAAAAATATAAATGTATAACACTTCTGTAATTTGGATTGTGCTCCTCTTGTAATGTTCTGGGGTTGGGTGGGGGGAGTGTAAGCTTACTTTCTTTCCAGTGTGCAAGATTTTTGGGTACATAAACAACCTATTGTATTTCTACTTTGGGGTTTATTCTGTCACCGTCAGTACTCCATTGTGAGTGGTCAATTAGATGTTGTGAATATTAGAGCATTTAATCCAAAAGGAAGGAATACATTGGTGGAATAAATCCTCTGTTACAAGCTCACTGATGAAAATTTTAAAATTATTCTGAAACTTATTCCTGTTTCCCATTCAAAACTATTACTGGTACCCTAGGTCTTGACATTCTGAATCAATATTACTGGTTTCCTTTCAGCATCATAAACATGAATTTTATCATAAAATTCAAATGTTTCTCATGTTTGCTTCACAAAAACTGGTTCCTGGTTTGTTAGATCTTGATACTGGTTCCAGTCTAACCTTAGTTAGAAACTGGTTCCTATTTCATCATATCTTGATACTGGTGACCATATCATCTTCCAAAAAATAAATTTATCATGCACATCATCCTTTTAAATATATCAATGTTCCTATCTCTCCAACAGAACAAAAGCATTTTACTGGATTTAAAAAATGGATTGGTATTATTTTCCTTTGCTAGTATTCTGGCTTTAATTATTTGAATTATTTTTAACCTAATGTAGTTGAGTTTCCGTATTTAAGTAGGGCTTAAATTATTTTTGCTGAAATTATTATGTTCAATATTTTTTTTTTTGCTGAAATAATATTTTTATGTCATTAGGCACACCCTTCATAGTGATCAACTAAACTCGGATGTAATTCTCCGTGTAAAAGTGATCCTATTGTGACCAGAATGACGTGGAAAAGTAAACTGAACAGTAAAAGAATCATTTCTTTCTGTTCAGTATACTATCTGCGTCATTCTGATAATTATGTATTGGCGTAACAATAGGATCAGTTTATACAGTGAATTACATCTGAGGTTAGCCGATCGCTATGATGGGTGTGTTAGGCAGACTCTGGAGTTTTTTGGACTTGTTTTAAACAATCATATCATTCCATCCAGTTGTATATAATATCTATCTACATACTCTGTATATTTGTATATACAATATAAATAATAAGACTATGCAACTGTACATTAAATATGATCAAATCTCATAGATAGTTGCTTTGTTTACTAGTTTATTCCAGAATGACTCCAAGGTGGAGTTCGAATTATGCTCCATGCAACAGATCTTTTTAGCTCGTCGGGACGAATGTCCGGAGAGCTATTGTCATACCCCAGTGTCGGCGGCGTCAGCAAATCTTTAACTTGGCTTGTGGAATTGAGACCTGAGTAGCTAGGATGTTGATATTTGGTATGTGACTTTCTTGTGATGAGAGCTTTCTTCTGGTACTATACTTGTAGACATTTTGACCTTGACCTTGCCCTGAGGGCAATTTAAAAAAAACTTTGACCTTGCCTCTAGAAGGTAGGCTTTTAGTGGTAGGGTGTTCATATTTGGTATGTAACTTCCTTATGATGAGAGCTTTCTTCTGGTACCATACTTGCAGACATTTTGACCTTGACCTTGCCCTGAGGGCAATTTTTAAAAAAACTTTAACCTTGCCTCTAGAAGGTAGGCTTTTACTGGTAGGGTGTTTATATTTGGTATGTAACTTCCTTATGATGAGAGCTTTCTTGTTGTACCATATTTGTAGACATCTTGACCTTGCCCTGATGGCAATTTTTTAAAAACATAAAATTTGCTTCTCGAATTAACTTGTTTAGTGGTAGGGCAAATGGTAGGGTGTTCATATTTGGTATGTGACATTCTTTTGATGAGAGCTTCTAATGGTACCATATTTGTAAACATTTTGACCTTGACCTTGCCCTGAGGGCAATTTTTCAAAAACTTTATTGTGCACTGAGGTTAGTGGAATCCCCGGCGAGCTATGTTGTCTTCTGACAACTCTTGTTTGAAGTTGTTTTTACTCTGCTGGATATGAGTTTACTACTGGAATGGACATGATCAGCACGGCGTATGTCTTCAAAGAAGCACAAGATGCTTACTCTACCGATGCACCTGATCTCCCCCATGGTTAATTATTTGGTCCGTGTTGTTCTATAGCTCCACGACAAACAGTTTACGGGTATACAGGTTTACCTGTCGACCAGATTGTCTGACGGTACATTGTTTGACTGTGCAACTCTTTCTACAGCCATTGCTGCATTCATCGTCTGTCTGCCTGGCCAAATTGTTTTCAAACATCTCTGAAGAAACGAAAATCCAGTTGGAATCAAACTTGGCCCAAAGGTATTTTCATGTTAACACTTTATCAAAGATGACTACCAGCGGCAACATAGTTCACCATTTGACCCTAACAGAAAACACATTGAAACATCTTCTCATCTGAAAGTACTGTCTTTAGGTAGTCCTCTGCAAAAGTGGTGTTTTTGAGTTTGCACTTCATCCAAGATGGCCATTAGTAGGGAATGAGGGTTATGACAAAATTACTGAACAGGATTGTCAAGAGCTACTGCAGGCATTTTTAGAGAAATGTTCGGCTAAACTCTTCTTTAAGTTGTTTCCTGCAAAAAGTGTTTTTTCAAAAGCTGGTACAAGCATTGCTAAAGAAATGTTGGGTTAAACTAAGACATTAATTTTTCACCTGCAAAAAGTGTTTTTTCAGGTTCCTGCTTAGTCTACGATAGCAGCCAGCCAGTTAAACAGTGACATATTGAACCCTATTGGAAAACAAGCCCAAAGATCATCTGTGAAACTGCAGGGCCAAATGGAACTAAACTTTTCAACCATAATCTTTATGTGTCCCTCTAAACATAAGAATGTTTTTTAAGGTTCACATTTAAATCAAGCTGGACAACAACAGGGAAAATAAATTAACAATGGACCCTAAAGGAAAACATTAAAAAATCTCCTTTGAAACAACTGCCGATTGGAATGACACGACCACAATAGTCTTAAGTTGGTCCACTGCAAAAAAGTAAGCAGGTTCCCCATATCCAGGATGGCTGCCAGCTGGGAACATTGTTGAACATTGAACCCTATGGAAAAAAACTCAAAGATCTCTAAAACTTGTTAGCCAACTTGAACCCAACTTGACCACATAAGTGTTGCATCATCCCTGTAAAAAAGTTTTTTTTTACAGTTTGGTACTTTACACAAGATATCTCAAACAAATTTGTCTCACAACATATATTTTTATACGACCGCAAAAAAATTTTTGAGGTCGTATATTGGTATGATACTGGCGGTGTCTGTAGACTCTTCGTTTCCGTGCGATAACTTCAGTTCTAGTTGATCAATCCTTATGAAATTTTAACATAATGTTGCTTGTCACAAAAGGAAGGTTGGGATTGGT
>MJUU01006300.1:0-34730 GCA_002080025.1 Modiolus philippinarum
CGAACTCTAGAATTTGCTATAACGAATAATATCCGTTATTACAAATTCTATTATGCCTTATAACGAATTCAAAACTATTTTTGATAGGTCCTATATGGGTTCCTGTATTGATAAAAAAATGATAAAGTGTTGACCATACCATGAGTACAACCTATTATTATTATTTTGTTTCATTATTGGTTTATTTGACGTCACGTGACGTTCTGTAAATATGGTCTAATCCTGGTATTTCCATAAATAGTACATGGCATGCGATATTTTAAAACACCGAACGTTACGTGTTATTTGAACACGATTAATGTAATAAAATAAAAAAAAACAATTACTGCATGTCAAGTTCGGTCAATGCATAGATTTATAGATCTGATTTAAATATATTGACTGAGGACGAAATTCATGCATTGACCTTATCGCCATTTTATATTTGTAAATTATTTTACATTTCAACTGTGATATCATACATTTGGCACAACAATGACTAATTTTAAGCTAATTTTTTGACATTATGCTGACAGATAGAAATTTCAAGGCACAATTAGTAATTAAATCAGATAAAGTTTCTGAGGGAGAATTATTAGTACTGATTTTGAGAAAAAAATATTGAAGAAAACATGACCTTAAAACTTTTGAAAAACACGTTTAGCGCAAAATACTTGGTCTTGTAAAAAAGTGTGCTATGTTTGTTTTACCACTAACATGTTTAAATGCGCTTATTAAGTCATCAACATAAAAAAGTATTAACAAGGCGACAAATAAATGTTTCAAACATAACATTCCTTTACCGTTTTTGTGGGAATTTAACATGTAAAATTTTCAACAAGGTCATGTAGATAGTTTAGAGACATGATGTTTGGAAGCCGATATGCAAGTGTTTTAAGTAAGAACATGGTAGGATATTTATAAAACCAATTTGAAAGCTTCATAGAAAAGGACAGTGAAGTAGAAATCAGAAACAGTAGATGCAAATCAAACTTGCTAGGTTTTATTCGAAAGTAGAGTCAATTCTGTATTTGATTTTTCTTCCGTAATGCGACAGTGTTTTACCAGCAGACTAGGCTTCTTGAGCTAGCCGGTAGTTAAGCGGCGAGCACTCCTTGACCCATCTTTATAAATTACGTTTTGTCTTTTTCTTTCCTTCTCAAGATCGTGGTCTTGGAGTCTATCTGTATAGGAATTTATGTGTATGTTTATTATACTAAAGGGAAACGAGATAAAGAAAAGGGAGGTTTGGGTACCCATAAACCGGTTTAACCCTAACGCTAGCTCTTGCTAGTGCCGGTACCAAGTCCGGCTATTAGGAGTTCCTATCGTTGTGTACGTTTGTCTTCCGTTTTTTAAATTTTTTTGTGCAGTTCCCTAGTACATTGTGGCATGTGATTTAATTTTCGGATATTGTAAATGTTTCCTGTTATCTTTGCTATATTAATCAAGTAGACCACAGACATGTTACCAGATAACCCTAAATGCAAACTGCGAATTTGACAACAAAAATTAACTTGTACAGTCTTGCACAACCTACTCGATATTATGAACCCTCATGTGTTAGAATATACAGTGAAATACACAACAGAAACAATACTCAAAATAAGATAAACATTCCATTTAAAGCATTTATAGAAACTAAAGACAAAAAGACAACAAAACACTATTTGGTGTGTGCACGTGAAGAGTGTTGTAAGAAAGTATAAAGGCAGTGGACAACGGATACGGCAATACCTAACCAACTTGCGCAGGTAATTCTAATGCAACATTTATGTAAATATCATTTAAGTACAATCTTTGACTGTCAAATCTACGTTTGACACCTCTTGACATTCAAATAATGTACTGTTATTGCTTAATTATTAGAAAGTACAGTCAAGTATACAACAGAAACGATATTAGTTAAGAGGGTGTCAATGGGGATGTCAGGCAGTGGTTGGCAAATGATTTTTTTTCCAAAAAACTATTAGCAATTTGGAATGACACACAAAAATAATCTTATTATGTTTGGTTTTTATTTTACGACAATGATTTTAGAGTTACAAATTACATGGAGAGCACTAGAATAATATAACATAAGGGGAGATAACTCCTTGATTTCTACGAAATACTGTTGTTATAAGGAATTTAAATATCACTTTTGAGCCATCCATGGTAGATTTGGAAAACTGCAGCTATTTTTGGACATTTGTATAAGTCCAGCTTTGGGATGCATCCGTTTTGCAGAACAGATTTACAATGTGCCAGTCAAAGTCAAAATACATTATCTAATTGATTTTTTAATGAACAACTTCTTAAATCGTCATGCAAAGTGTTAAATTGACAACCAAAAAAGCTTTCGAAGACAAAAAAAAAAACTTGGAATAGGGACTGCTAAACTCTATCTAAGCTTTTTCTATAAATAAAATTGCTTATTCTCATCTTTATCAGATCATATATGTATATTTTGGATTCTCCAAAATTTTTTTTAGACTGACATGACATAGACCGATGACGTCACAATGGCATCCTTGATTAATAAAATTAATAAAACACTTATTTACTCTCTAATCCTTCACATTAAAGAGAGTTTGTGGTTCCTCTCAACAATTGCGTAACCATTAACTTTCTCATAAACAGTAAATAACTGTTTAGGGACCGACCATTTAACCTGAAGGGGGGGGGGGGGGGTTNNNGCGAAACAAATTATTTATTTTTTGCACGCGTATCAACAAAATATTTTTTTTCAAAATTAACATTATTTTTTTGGCAAAAAGCCTCATTCAGAAAATTTTTTTTCATCATTTTGGCAGACAAAATATTTCTTTCACATAAAATCAGATCCAAAATATTTTTTTAGAAAAAAACCATAGCCCCCCCCCCTTCAAGTTAAATGGTCGGTCCCTTACCATGCATTGCAACAAAAATGCCATTTATACAATAGTTAATGAAAAACGGTCATTATTGTGAAATAAAGACTGTCCGCGGGATAGTGGTAACCTAGAAGTGCCTCTGGGATTTGAATAACATAATTTTGGTTATACGTAAATTCTCTTAAGGCGGTCAGTTTTATATGCAACATATTGACATCTAATCGAATTTTATGTAATCGTGTTGCAACACTGAATTTATTTCAGGTATTGACTGAGATGGTGATAATGACCGAGCCAAAGGCTATGTCATTATCTGCATCGAGGTCAATACCATTTTCAAAGGGGCAGTCTAAATTTTGCGATAACGACAACTTTTTCATTTACTATTATCTTTGTTTCATTGAGGAAACCATGTCATCTATTTATATAAACATTAAAATGACATTTTTTTATATTATGTATGGTTTTGTTGTCCGTACATTCATTGTTAACACTTGAAAAATAATTACAGTGTAAGCGTTTTTGACGTACAATGCAGCTTTCGTTTCAAAACAAAACTTGAGACTTTATTTTAAAATCACAATCGGACATTACCACATGGTAGCGCCGGGCACTATCACATGATAATGCCCGATTGACATTTTAACGTACAGTAATGAATACAACGTTGAAGGGTTTTAGTCAATAAAAAGAAATAAGTTCTACTGAATTTAAAATTAGTCTTAGAACCGATTCAATAAATCTGTCCCAAACGTCAGTTCGTGACGTGTATATCTTTTGTCAGCTTCTGAGTTACACAAAACACAATTTCATCAAATGTTGACGGAAACAGACAAATATTGTATACATTCATACACAATGTAGCATTTTGTCACCTTTTTACAAATGAACTGTCAGTTATTGATATAGAAGTATGCAATGAATCAGTCACAACATCGCTGCATTTGATTGGTCAAGAAGGCTAGGTAGGGACACATTTATTGAATCAACCCTATGTTTTCATGGTATCA
Organism: Modiolus philippinarum; assembly: GCA_002080025.1. Classification (NCBI taxonomy): domain Eukaryota; kingdom Metazoa; phylum Mollusca; class Bivalvia; order Mytilida; family Modiolidae; genus Modiolus; species Modiolus philippinarum. The sequence goes on from MJUU01006300.1 coordinate 3,845, forward strand.
TTGATCGCGTAAGTGCACACATTGGATAACAAGTGAATGGAGAATAAGCTTATTTTTGTTGCATCGAAATTTGATAATATCTAATTCCTTTGTTTTTAAAAATATAATGCATTAAATATTCTAAAATGGTCAGTTAAAAGATAAAATTACGTAACTAAATCACAAAAATTTTATATTTCAAAATCCTTTTCAAAACCTGTTAAAATTGAAGTTTTATTAAGGCGTGTAATTATATTTTACCGCTGTATATTCAGTTAAATCATTTTGATTTCATGCACCCGTTTGAAACTGTGATGAACGATTAATATAAATTGCTTGAGGAAAATTGACTTAATTTTGAAAAAAAATTATGAGCTAAAATCCGGGTAGAGGGTTTAGTAGGTAAATGCTACTACTTAGAGACGAAATCGTAGGTGCTGAAACCTAGAAGTGCCTCTGGGATTTGAATAACATAATTTTGGTTATACGTAAATTCTCTTAAGGCGGTAAGTTTTATATGCAACATATTGACATCTAATCGAATTTTATGTAATCGTGTTGCAACACTAAATTTGATTGGATGGCTTCGATTTTTATTTCAGGTTTTAACACATTGTTTAAAGTCGGAACCAATACCGACGCCACGACCTAAACTGAATATCCACTTATTTTAAAAATTATATTGTTTGGACTTGATTGGTTGTTATGGGGTTTAACGTCACTTTCAGCAGTATTTCAGCTATCTCATGACGGTCAGTTTAGCCCGGAGAGAACCACTGACCTTGAGCAGGTAACTGACATACCTTATCACTTACGATTGTAAGTCGAATGCAACCTTTTTTGTAATGTTCAAAGTGGGGCGAAAACTCACACCGCAGTAGTGACAGACTACAGCAGTTGTATAGGTAATAGAACTACCTTAACCACTCGGCTACCCAGGCCACCTGTTTGGACTTGAAGATAACCATGCTGCATTGCTATAACCTTTATAGTATACAGTTATTAAATGGGTTAGATGCAATAGACCGATGTAATGAGAATAACCAAGTGATCTATTGCACGAGAGCAATACCACACTTGATTATTCCCATTAACAAAGGACAAATGTTCTGGGGTGGTGTTCTCGAAGCTATCTTAGGGATAAGACGAGTCCTAAGACCATCTTATTACACGTCTTTGTCCTAAGTCATGTTCTAGAAGCTCTCCTAACTTATGATATTTTGCAATTTTCGTCTTAACTTGAGGATGCCTAATTAGGTGTCTTAAGATCATCCTATCTCAATCCTAACCTTATATTTCGCCTTTTGTTGAATATTTTTTGAAAAGATGAACATGATGGGACAGATAAAGGGGAGGTTTGGGTACCCATAAGCCGGTTTATGCCTACCACTGGCTTTTGCTAGTGCCGGTACCAAGTCCGGCTGTCCCGAGTTCCTATCGTTGATTACGTTTGTCTTTTGTCTTATTTGTGGTTTTCCTGTGTAGTTCCCTAGCAGATTGTGGCATGTAATTATAATTTTCAGCCATTGTAGGTGTTTCCTGTTGTCCCTTTTATTTCATGAATCAATATGAACGCATCAATAAACACGTATTTTTATTAAAGAAAATTTGCACGATTTTAAACTTTGAAATCAGTGTTCGCGAAACGATTACTCATGATTAATGCTTATAGTTGCAAACTGTGAATTAAAATGCCTTTTCAATAATGTTTTACATTTAGACTTGAAATATACATGTTAGTAGATAAAATTGGTAAACAATTTAATAAAATGTTTTTGTATTTGATCAACATTTTGTAAAAACTTGATATAGAAAATTACAATATTACACTGGAGATATGTTTAGTACGTCCTAACATAAGATGCGTCTAAGATAGCTCAAGAATGTCGTAAGATGATCCTAAGTCCATCCTAAACTTGGTCATAAGATACGTCTTAGGACGAATCTTGGGATACTTTCGAGAACACCACCCCTGGTCTTAATTTGTTTATTTTGGATATCCATGTACATGCATATGCATTTTCTTTCGTATTGATGGTTCCTCCAAAAATAATTTGACTTTGATTACCCTGATAACACATAGGTTGTCCAAATGGTCACCTGAAGTTAAAATTTATTGTAATCTTGGTATGTTGTCTTGTATGAATATATGCATTTCAAATCACAAAACATTTCAGAATTTAGTAACATATCAAATTTAAATAAAGCTTATGGTAAATTGCAACACTAGAAATAATTACAGTCATGTCTATGTTTTAATAAAAGGTCAAGGAAATGCTTAAAAATAATTCAATCAAAATACTTCGATAAAGTTCATGGTCGATCAGTGCAATAGACTATACTCAATGAGACTATTGCACAGTGCAATAGCTCATTTGGGTGCAAAAGTCATCCTGTCCTGAATAAATTTTGAAAATAGTAAAAATATGCATTTATTTAATAAATGAGATAAAAACCTGACAATTAGGTAATAAAATAGAATATAAACATACTGTTTTAGGATCTTCGGGAACGAGTTCTATAGGTTGAACTTTGCAAATATTCATTCCGGTGAGTGTGCTTACGCGTCGCTATTGTAGACACTCATTTTGCGTAAGAAAAAACTACGATTACCCTTAAGATCCTAAAATCAGCACAGTTATCTCCTAATTCTACCAAAAATGCAAAACATTTTGCTTTTTAACACCTATAAATAACTAAGTATGCTTAAAAATGTTTTAATCGTTTGGTTTGTTCAAAACAGTTTTAATTCTGGATGGGCCATGTGGTGGTTTTGTTATTTTTGTATTTTGATGTGGCCAGAAACATAACTCAGCTTAACGTAATTAAAAATTTTCATGATCAATCAAATCAAATATTTTATTTTAATATAAACATAGTTTGTTACATTTTCAAATAAAACTAAAACAAGCAAGTAATAAAATGAACAGAGTTATGAGTCCCCTGTCCTCAGTTCTAATGACAGTTTTATCAAGGACTATATTTTTTCGACTTGCTTTGGTGTTGATGGGCAAAGAAAAAATTTAATTTTCTCAGTTTCAGTGAAAGAGTTAAAATTTTTAGCATCTTCAGATATAAACAGATCGTAAAGTCAAATCTTTCTCACAATATAACAAAAAGTGTAATTCAACATGCATCATCACAATTTATGGTATGTCAAAAATATATATACCGGAGAACGCGTTCCAAATTTATGCTTGCAAGAATAAAAGATTGTCCCAGCGAGACTATTGTGCGTCTCCTGTGCAGATGAGATGGGTGCTGGCTTGGCGCCGTGCACACGAAATAATATCTAAGATGTCCCAAGAAAACGAAGTTCTGATGATGGGCACTAACTCTTGCAACACAGACTCTGGTTACTTCAATATGTGATAATAATAATAATTTAATAAATCCAACGATGAATACATATCTTTGACAAACAATTAACAGAATTTTACAGAAATGGTCTTTGCAGTTCGATACTGAAATCCAATCTAAAGTTTTAAAGTGTACAAAAAGTACTTATGTTGTAATTTACATTAATTGCGTTGACAAATTTTATTTTAAGAGTGATAAATTCTATTAAAAGGTGGAACAACTAATACAATATATACAAAGACGGATAAAAAAAAGAAAATCTAGAATGAACAGAGCCGCTAATTAATATACACATTTGAACAAGAAAACAAGGATTAACTCAATTGTCTAAAAGAATTGAAATATTATAGCACTTGAAATACTTGTTAATCAAAAATTGTAAATAAATTTCCCATATTTCAAATATTTTGAAATGTCCAAAATGTTTTATCCTTTCTTTCAACACGACAACTCTTCCCCTTTTCCGCTGAAACACGACCTTGTGCTTGGAAAAATAAACGAAAGTTGTCTCTATGAAATATTGTAGTTTGATTGCTGTTGTCTGTGAATTTCACTCTCCAACCTATGATTATTTAACATTAGCAAGTCATTATGTTCCAGTAAGTTCGTTAGTTGTTCTGTCAGGTTTTGGATATGAGAATTAAAAAATGCGTTTTCTTCCTCCAAAAGGTACTTTTCTTTCAGGTGCTCTAAACTTTTTGAATTATTAAGTTCGCAAATCTGACGTGCGAATTGTTCTCTTTGAGCTACAGTATTTCAAGAATTTGAATTTTACTGATGTTGTCCTGAATATCAGACGGCACAGCACATTGAACTTTCGAATTGGCTTTAATTATTATAATTTCATTCTTCAGTAGCTGTATTTCTGGTGACGCACTGTTAAATGAGTGAAAATCGAACCGTCAATCCAAATCTAATAATCCAAGGACAATTTCAACATCGGAAACAAAAAAGAAACAGAGACACAACATGAGTACGGCAGAGAAAAGAAAAATGAAGATACACAGATGAACAACACGGATCCTATAAAAAAAACACGGGTGAGATCAGATGCACCGGTAGAATAAGCATACCCTGCTTCTTATAAGACACCTGCCTTGTTGAACATGTCAAATCCGGTAGTAAAGTCAAATCCGGTAGAGGAAACAACAATTAAGCTTTAGAGGGAAAGATCTGTTGTCATCTGGGAAACAGATATCCCATAGCGNTCAATCCAAATCTAATAATCCAAGGACAATTTCAACATCGGAAACAAAAAAGAAACAGAGACACAACATGAGTACGGCAGAGAAAAGAAAAATGAAGATACACACACATGCACACAAAGATGAACAACACGGATCCTATAAAAAAACACGGGTGAGATCAGGTGCACCGGTAGAATAAGCATCCCCTGCTATTATAAGACACCTGCCTTGTTGAACAATTCAAATCCGGTAGTAAAGTCAAATCCGGTAGAGGAAACAACAATTAAGCTTTAGAGGGAAAGATCTGTTGTCATCTGGGAAACAGATATCCCATAGCGGTTCACAAGATGGTTAAGATCAGCAATTTTGCTCCCCAGTTTTAAACCAAGATCAGTATTGACAAATGACGTCACTATGGCGCCTTTGATTTTCGATTAAGGCAATTCAATAAAACACTTGTATCACACTGGGTATCCCGATAAAGATGCCACGGAGCATATTGCTAAGTGTGTGTTGTATCTTGTTATTTTCCTTTGATGTTATGATAAAATTCACACGGAGCTCTATTTGCTCCATGTGATTTTTATCATAACATCAAAAGAAAAAATCAAGATACAAATCACACGGAGCAATATGCTCCGTTTCTTTATCGGGATGCTCGGTGTGTGTATGATGGCTAATCGTTCAAAAGATTTGCATCTCATAGTCAGTAATTAAGTGACTGTATCCCATGCATTAATGCATGATATATGACTGACTTACGAAAAAAAATGATAAGGGTATCATTGATTGTGTAATTGCACCCATTGTCTAGCAAGTGAATGGAGAAAACACTAATTTTTTGTTACATCGAAGTTTACAATATAACTATTCATTTCTTAAAATGATATTTAAATCATAAAGTCAGTTAAAAGATAAAATTACGTAACCCAATCATAAAAAATTTATACTTGTAAATATTAATGATTTATTAAGGCGTATGATTATAAATTACCGTTTTTCATGCAGTTAAATTACAAATGTATTTTGATTTGATGCATCCATTTGAAATTTTGATGAATGATTAATATAAATTACTTGAGGAAAATTGACTAACTGATTTTGAAAAAAAAATGATGGCGTTAAAATCCGGGTAGAGGGTTCAGTCGGTAAATACCACTATTTGCAGACGAAAACCTATAAGTGACTGTGGGAATTGGAAAAAATATCATTCTGGTTATACGCAAGTTCTACTTAGACGGTAAGTTTTTATATGCAACATAGAGACATCTAATAATGTAACCATGCTGCAACGCTAAAATTGAATGCATGGCTTCGATTTTTTTCAGGTTTTAACCTAATGTTTACCGTCGGAACCAATACCGACGTCACGGCCAAAACTGAATATCCACTAATTTTAAAAATTGATATTGTTTGAACTTGAAGATAACCATACTGTGTTGCTATGACCTTTATAGTATACGGTTATTAAATGGATGAGATTCAATAGACCGAAGTTATGAGAATGACCAAGTGTTCTATTGCACGAGGCTAACGGCCGAGTGCAATAGTACACTTGGTCATTCCAATTACCAAAGGACAAATGTTCTGGTCTATTGCATCTAATCCATTTAATAAATGTTTTATTAAATAATTGTTTATTTTTGATAATTATGTACATGTAGATCCATTTTCTGTTGTATTGTTTTTTCTTCCAAAAATATTTTGACTATTATTACCCTGATAACACAAAGGTTGTCCAAATGGTCCCCTGAAGTTAAAATTTATTGTTATCTTGGTATGTTGTCTTGTATGTATACATGGATTTCAAATCACAAAAATTTTCAGCATTTAGTAAAATCTGTCAGTTTGATATCAAATTTAAATAAAGTTTATGGTAAAGTGTTTGCTGTTTTCCTGTTTTTGTAATTTTATGGTAAAGTGCAACACTTGAAATAATAACAGTCATGTCTATGCTTTTATAAAAGGGAATGCTTAAAAATTATCCAATAAAAATGCTTCGATAAAGGCCCTGTTGGGATCATTGCAATAGACTATACTCAAGGAGACTATTGCACAGTGCAATAGCTCATTGGGACGCAACTGTCATCCAGTTCTGAAAATTTTGAAAATAGGAAGAAATATGTATTTATTTAATAAGATATGAAATAAAATATAAGCATACTGTTTTAGCATCTTTGGGATCGAGTTTTATAGAATATACTTTGCAAATATCCGTCCCGGCGAGTCTGCTTACGCGTCGCTAGACAATCAATTTGCGACAGTAAAATCTACGATTACCCCTAAGATCCTAAAATCAGCACAGTTATCTCCTAATCCTACCAAAAATGCAAAACATTTTGCTTTTTAACACCTATAATTAATTAAGTATGCTTAAAAATGTTTTAATCGTTTGGTTTGTTCAAAACAGTTTTAATTCTGGATGGGCCATGTGGTGGTTTTGTTATTTTTGTATTTCGATGTGGCCAGAAACATAACTCAGCTTAACGTAATTAAAATTTTTCATGATCAATCAAATCAAATATCTTATTGTTATATAAACATAGTTTGTTACATTTTCAAATAAAACTAAAACAAGCAAGTAATGAAATTAACAGAGTTATGAGTCCCCTGTCCTCAGTTATAATGACAGTCTTATCAAGGACCCTATTTTTCTACTTGCTTTGGTGTTGATGGGCAAAGGAAAAAGTTAATTTTCTCAGTTTCAGTGAATGTGTTTAAATTAGCATCTTCAGATATAATTAAGTTGAAAAGATCTTATCGTAAAGTAAAATTATTTACAATATAACAGAAAGTGTAATTCATCTTGCATCATCACAATTTTTGGTATGTCAAAATATATATATACCGTAGAACGGGTTTCAAATTTATGCTTGCAAGAATAACAGACTGTCCAAGCGAGACTATTGTGCATCTCATGTGCAGATGAGATGGGCGCCGGCCTGGCGCCGTGCACACAAAATAATACCTAAGATGTCACAATAAAACGAAGTTCTGATGATGGGCACTAACTCTTCCAACACAGATTCTGGTTACTTCAATATGTGTTTTTATAAATCCAACAATGAATATATAATTATATCTTTGACAAGTAATTATAAAAATTTTAGAGAAATGGTCTATACAGTTCGATACTGAAATCCAATCTAAAGTTTTAAAGTGTACAAAATGTACTTATGTTGTAATTTACATTAATCGCGTTGACAAATTTTATTTAAAGGGTGATAAATTCTATTAACGGATTATAGATAGTTTAGCACAAGGTGGAACAACTTATAACAATATATATAAAGACGGACAAAAAAGGAAAACCTAGAAATTAATATACACATTTGAATGTGAAAACAAGGATTAACATTATGACACGATTGACTCAATTGTCTAAAAGACGTGAAATATTATAGCACTTGAAATACTTGTTAATCAAATTCTTAAATAAATTTCCTATATTTTAAATATTTTGAAATGTCAAAAATGTTTTCGCCTTCTTTCAACACGACAAGAATATTAGATGACAATTTTCACGTGACCCCTATTATAATATTATTCTAGGTGTAATTCAAGGTTACTCCTTGAAACACGTGTACATCATAACAAAATTTACAGTGTTTTTTGTGCATTTCGGTATTTTTGTATTTTGAAACCATTGGGTCGATGCCACTACTGGTGGACCAGATGTCCCAGAGGGTATTCACCAGCTCAATAGTCAGACTTGTCTGACATGAAAAAATTACCTTGCGTTAAATAGAAATTTACTGTTTTGTCAAAATTCAAACCCTTTAAAAATACTAAGGCATGGCACTCGGTAGATGTCCTTGGTACTGGATTTGGCCTAATGAGTACTTCTTTACTTCTTTGACTACTTTTGGACAACGGCTTTCCATATCATTTAATTTTAATGCTGCTGATGAATGGTTACTTCTTGAAACACGTGTACAGCATAGCAAAATTTACAGTTTTTTTTGTGCAACTTCGCTATTTTTGTATTTAGGAACTAAATTAGTTGAAAAGGACAATAAAATAGTAAGTGAGAACCGAACCGTCAATCAAAAGAACGAACAATCCATGGAAAATGGCAAAATCAGACACACTAAGAAACAATGACATCACTTGAGTACGGGACAAAAAAGAAACATGAAGACACACATACAGATAAAAAACACGGACCAAATAAAAAACCATGGGTGAGATCAGGTGTACCGGTAGAGTAAGCATCTCCTGCTTTTTTTATAAGACGTGTTGAACATGTCAAATCCGGTAGTAAAGTCGAATCCGATAGAGGAAAAACAAACTCTAGTTGTAAAGGGAAAGATCTGTTGTCATCTGGGAAACAGATATCCCATAGCGATCCACAAGATCGTGATGTCGACTGTAAAACGTCTGTAGTGATCACTACTATGTAGATCAGCTACTATCAATGTGTACAAAGGTATGTACTGAAGTTGAAAAATTGAAAAAAAACAACTGACAGATATAAAAAGTGAAATAAAGAACCCTAAACATTATATGTTACCTACGGAAAAGGTGCTTAAATCCGAAATTACTAAATGTTTTAAAATTGTCAAACCCAATCACTGATATGAAAGATAACATTAAAGATCTAAAACATGACATGAAAACAACAAAAAAGAGCTTAAAATCCAAACTCACACACTGCATTAAAGAATAAGAATCTAAACAACAAAGAAGTGGAGACTAAATTGAAAATAAGGTTGATAACTTAAGTAAGCATCTTGAAGAAATAGCTCGTACATGTACTGCAAATTATAGAAAGAACAGAAAATTCGAAAAAGACAACATTGATGTTCAACCTACACAATCTGATAACCACAGTCAACAACATGAACAAGAAGAATTTAATGCTGGTAAATATGACCAAAAGGGTTGATGATTTAGGATTATAGGAACATCTTATTTGAAGGACCCGCAACCAAAAAAAGGTATATCGAAACAAACATGTCCGCATAAAAAACCCTTTATGACAGAACTATTTCTTGACCTATTGGGTTTATTATAATGGAAAAGTCAAAACTAAGAACATTTTATATCAATTGGGATCAAATGATTTGGAGAGTAAAACTCCTGATGATGTACTGAAAGAAATCGAAAAACTTACACAAATTACAAAAGATATTTTACCACATGCACAAATTGCAATTTCAGAAATACCTCCAAGATTTTAAAGTAACAAATCGACTCAATATAATCAAAAGCGTTTGTTATATAGTTATATAACAATCTTTTAAAGGATTATTGCTCTGACTTAGATATTCAATATGTGGCATTTTAGTAAGTTTATTGCAAATTTTTAAAATGGAATAAGAATGTTTGCTAAAAATATTTAAGAAGTGGTAAATAAGTTACTGGGAATAAAATCAAATAAAGCTCATTACCAGTTTCAAAACCCTGATTATAGAAAAAATAGTTACAAATTTGGTCAAGACTACAGAGTAAAAAAATATGATTACAATGAACATCCCTATACACAAAGGTCAAGGTCAGGTCAATGGCACAATACAAATTATGATGATACAGGTCATTATGGAAAGTTCAACCAAAATTATTATAGACGTGAAGGTCACAATGAATTCAAGTATATGCAAAGACAAAAAGTTCAAACCTTGATAAAGAAAATGTAAGTAGATTAATTCAACAAATATTAAGTGTTATGTAAAAAATAAGAGAGAGAGAGAGAGAGAGAGAGAGAGAGAGAGAGAGACTTATTTTTCTGTATATATGTTCAAAAATAAATTTTGCATATAGATATTATGTTTATAATGTCAGTTAAGTTAGCTGTAGAAAATATTACAGAGTCCACCTGGATATTAATTGTTGATTTGTTATTGTTTTGTTCAGGTAAAATTGGAGTTACCTCCCTAATAACATATAGCAGAAAGTGAACATATGGAGTTTGAACAGATATATCATGATAGGAGGAGTATTTGCCAAAAATACAAGTCGCGGGGCGGTAAAATTTCCAGAGCCTGAAAGGCAAGGGAAATATATAGACCCAAGACTTGTATTTTTGGCAAATACCACGACATTCATGATATATTTATTTAATTACACCGCATGTCTCTATCATTAAAGCGCACATATGACTCCGGGACAAATACATTTGCAAAAATTATAACGGCCATTAACCATTCAGAATGCAGCTTACTTACATAAGGTGTAATAAAGAATTTAACACAATGACTGAAATGGAGTATTTCATTTGAGACCAGAAACTCAAACATTAATCAGTTGTGCCCCATATAATGCAAACCATACATATGGAGTAATTTTATTTAAAATCAAAAACACCCAATTATTAATTTAGCCCTATATGTCAGATGCAAAACATACATAAAGACATATAGAGTATTTAATTTAAAATCATAAAGTAACACAAATTCACTTCACATCGAATTACATTATTTCTCGTTTTTTTTTATTTTAAGGATGGTCACTCCTCAGGTTTTTGAAACCGTCTCTGACTTTCGGAATTCTCATACTTTATCCATCATGATGCATTAGAAAATTTTGCACACTGATCCCCAATTTTCTTTTCAAAATATGTTTGTATACATCTTGAATAAACTTCTGACAAAATTTGATGAAATTCTTGATATATCTTCATTGTATTTCAAAGGCCGATTGCCTTAATGCAAAGTAAATGAAAAATCTAGAGGAGATCGGTTTCTCGCAAAAATTTCAGACACTTTAATCTCAAAAACGGGCACACTGACCTATCAATATTTTTTGCTTGAAATGATGTATGATCGATGTTCTAATACACAAACATACTGATTTCAAATCCTTGACATTCTGAACTTGAGGAGTGACCATCCTTAAATCTTTTTTTATTTTATTTTTTAAAGAATGACACAATGTTGTCGTATTCATCAATTTGCTGTCTGACATATAACAAAAACACACAAATGTATATGGAGTAAGTACATTCATGACATTGAACATGTTGATAATTTATTTGATACATGTAAGTTGCCAAATACAATGTCTTTCGTCCGGCTACTTAATGACAAATATTTGTAGTCTAGGATGATGTTTTTTCTCTGAACTTGATTACTCTTTACTTAGGGGCCAACTCCGACCTGCCGTTGGGGGTTGGGTTTCCTCACCGTTCTTTTAAGATCTTATGGTGGCTTTGAGTTGTTATTACTCCCCTTTGGGTCGTTGTCTCTTTGACATATTCCCCGTTTCCCTTCTATTTCCTATACATTGCCCGATTTTACTTTTTTTCTCATTGACCGCTCCCGACATGTGTGGCTTCAATGACATATTTTAGCTGCGATCGATGTTGCTTAACATATTTATTCTCTTCTTGTAACCCTGGTGCTTTCAGCTGGATAACCCTGAGCATCGCCCAAGTTGGCACTCCATGGCGGGTGAGGAGCAAGGGAGTGACCTTGATATAATTTTTGTCAAGAATACCGCTNAAGTGCACGCTAGGGGCCTTCTTGATCTCGCTTGAGGGGGTGAATATTGTTCTCCTCTAGTTGAAGACCCTCAGGCGACATCAAGATGTAGACAGGAATAAAAGCCCTGTCCTTGAAAACTGGAGTTATCTATGTATCGTGTGCGTTTTTGTCACATATACATTCACTCCATATCCTTTAATTTTTCCTTTGTATGAATATAGCCATATATTATATTGTAGTATAGTTCAGTTCCTTAAAAATTGAAAAAAACTAGAGATTGTGTCTGTAAGACATGGATGCCCCGCCAATAAATTTATCGCAAAAGATAACCTAAGTCAATTGGGCATAAAATAAATCCCCAGTCAGTGATAGAATATTGTGTATAGTTGCTAAGAAGTGGACCTAAACCCAAAAATTTAACAAAGTCATTCAAGCATAAAATGTAAGTCATGAATACCCAATGCTTTGTGAAACGGGCAGTTCTCCTATAGATGAATGTTACAGTGAAATATCATGATGCCACAATACCTAGTCATTGAGAAACAGCCTTAAATGCAAAAGTTAACCAAAGTCACTGAAGCGTAAAATATACGTCAAAGCCACCTAATTGTCAGTGATTTGTGTAGTACTCATCAAGACAATTAATTTGCTGAAACATCATTGTCTTATGCTGTGTAGTAGTTGAGAAATGGACCATAACGCAAAACTTAACCAAAGTCACTGAAGCGTAAAATGTAGGTCAAAGCCACCTAATTGTCAATGATTTGTGTAGTACTCATCAAGACAATTAATTTGATGAAACATCATTGTCTTAAAATGTGTAGTAGTTGAGAAATGGACCTTAAGGCAAAACTTAACCAAAGTCACTGAAGCATAAAATGTAGGTCAAAACCATCTAATTGTCAATAATTTGGGTAGTACTCGTCAAGGCAATTAATTTGATGAAACATCATTGTCTTATAATGTGTAGTTGTTGAGAAATGGATTACATGTAAAACTTAATTAGAGTCACTCAACCATGAAATGTAGGTCAAAGAGTCAAACTGCCTAGTGAACTCTGTAGAACTATCAAGGATGTACCTACTGGCCTACTATAATTGTTCTATACCTTACAGTTTCCGAGAAATGTACCTTAACGCAAAACTTAATCGGACGTACGGACGGACAAAGGTAACACTATATGCCCCTTCCACATTCGTGGGCGGGGCATAAATATATAAAAAGATAGATAAAACTTGATATTGCTGCAAATCATCATATGGGTAATGTCAACTTATGGTAAAAAAATTGTCATAATATTGTCTTGTATATTTACTTACATGCTTACTTACATGTAATGATTTAAATTTAAACCATTTATATTATAGTCATATGTTCAGGCGGTACTTTTCAATTTGATTGGTAATTGAAGAAACTATGGAAATCCTTATAAATAATCTCCACATATCTTCATGGAATATTCAGGGGTTGGGCAATACGACAGAAGACATTTTTTTTCAAAATGAAACTTAATTGTGATATAAATATCCTCAATGAAACATGGACAGGAGATGATAAAAATTTTAATATAGAATGATTTAATACTTTCTGTTAAAATCTAAAAAAAGAACAAAAAAGGAAAACGACACAGTGGTGGTATTATAGTTATTTACAAAAAATCAATACACGAAGGGATTAGTTATATAAAAAATGCTTCCGAGTCACCAGACCGCATGTGGATAAAACTAAGCAAAAACTTTTTCGGGTTCAATGATGATATATACTTTCGTTTAGTATATGTACAACCAGCTGCATCAACTCAGTATAATGATGATTTCTTATATTTAGAGGAAGAGATTAATAAATTAGCAAATAAAGGAAAATTTATACTTATTGGAGATTTTAACGCTCGGACAGCCAATAATTTGGATTATATCAAATTTGACAGTGCTGATCTTAATAAATTTACTAATAAAGATTTGTTACCAGAAAACTACCAAGTTGATAACTGTACTTAAAGGTATAACCGAGACAAAATTACAAACTCCCATGGGGTAAATCTAACTGACCTATATATAACTGCAGGATTAAGAATATTGTATGCCAGATATGTAGGAGACATTTAAGAAAATTAAACATGTATGACCAATAATGGTATCAGTGTTGTAGACTATGATATTGTTTCAGAAGATCTCCTTTCCTCAGTTCAATATTTTATTACTCATGATTTTAATTACTTATCAGACCATGCACTAATTGAGTTCAGTTTAAAATGCAATATACAAAAACAAAGTTTCAATATATTTTCAAAAAAAAAAATTGTCTGAAACTATAAAATACAAATGGGATAAAGAAAAGTCTAAATCAAAATTATCAAATTATCTATCAAATGAAACTGTTATTAACAATATTGTAAATTTTGAAACTGAATCATATACTTAAGATCAAATGGGTGTTGATGTGGCAACAAATGATAAAAGAAATATTTTACTTAATGTTTCAAATAACTCGTGTTATATAAAAAGAAAAAACTAAAAAAAAAGGATAAATAAAATAAAATAAATAAATAAATAAATAAAAAGAAAAAGCATCCTTGGTCAGATGACTCTAAACATTAAATAAATTATAATGATATTAATCTATTAGAAAAACATTTCCATAATCAGGGAAATTGTTAAACAATAAACAAAGAATTTGAAAAACAGATAAATTTAGAATTCAATGACATAGAAAAAAACTTGATTTAGATGGAATCAAGTGAAACCCGTTCACACTAACAGAGGTAAAATATGTAATAAAAATTTAAGAAATAATAGAAGATATGGACCAGATAAAATCATAAATGAAATAATAAAAATTCAATAACCAATTAACATTGAAATCTATTACAAAATTATTTAATATTATTATGAAATCTGGAAGTAATCCAAGAAATTGGGAAAAATCCTATAAATCTGGAGACAAAAATGAACTTAACAATTACAGAGGACTCTCTCTGATGAGCTGCCTTTCCAAAGTTTTAGTGCTTGCTTGAATCATAGACTCAATAAGTTTATGGAAGAAAAATACAACCCGTCATAATTTGGTTTTAGAGAAAATCATAGAACATCAGACAGTATATTCATTTAAGTCAATTATCAATAAATATTTTCACAGAAATAAGAAAAAGCTTTATATTTGCTTTGTCGATTTTCAGCAAGCCTTTGATTCTCTTTGAAGAACAGGCTTATTATACAAATTACATCAAGCAGGGGTTGGTAAAAATTTATTAAATATTATCAAAAAACAGTTTGAAAATACTCAAAGTTCTTCTAAATATAAAGATAAATATTCAAATTCATTTAATATTTATAAAGGTGTTCATCAAGGGGATTCTTTCAATTCTATTTTATTCAATATTTTCATAAATGACATGAGCAATCTTTTTACACAAGCTCAAAGTGATCCTGTGAAATTGACCAATTCTTCATTAGGAAGTCTACTTTTCGCAGACGATTTGATAATTATATCCGAATCTGCAGAAGGAGTTCAAAATAGTTTAAATTCATTATTAGAATACTCTGATAAATGACATTTAACATTAAATACGAAGAAAACAAAAACTCTGTTTCTTCAGAATAGTTCATCAAAAAATCATAAAAATTTTGTGAAATATATAGACCAAATGTTAAAAAACGTAAAAGAATACAAATACTGAGGTTGTATTATTTCTAATAATGAAAACTTTTATAACTGCAGTCTAAATTTAGCAAATAAAGCTAGAACATTTTTTTATTCTGTTAAAATGTATACTTCAAACATTAGTAAGGTCTCTGTCAAAGTTGCTTGTAATTTATATGAAACACTAATTCGTCCAATTCTAACATACAACTCTGAAATATGCTTTAGGGATTCTCATTTTCAACTACATACAGCGAAACTAAGGGCTACTAGTACTAAAAATAATAAAACAGCGAATATTCTTTCTTTCATAACTAAAACCATCATAGAAAAAGTTCAACTGAATTTTATAAAAAGTGTTTAAGGAATTAAGAAAAGTTCAACAAATATAATAGATCATAATAGTGAGACCGGAACTAAATTTAGTACCAATAGAATCTTACATAAAATCTCAAACCTTAATATACCTTGCCAGATTAAATGCTGACAATTTAAACCCTTTTACTGAAAGAACCCTTTGGTTTAACTAAAATACTAGATAGTGAAGGACTTTATAGCTGGTATACATATGCAAAAGATTTGATAGAAGAAAGTAAATTAAATCTAAATTTATTCAATGAAAAAACAAACAAATTCAAAACATAAAGGTGTAACTGTTAAGAAATCTTTTTTTGGTTATTACAACAACATAGCAAAAGAAACAATAAATGACCTTGGTAATAACAATAAAAAAAATTTATGTAAATAATTAACAAAGAAAGAAAATCAAAATTATTATCTATCTCATCCAAATAAAGAAACAAGAAAACTTATTACGAAATTTAGAGTAAGTGACCATGATCTTTTAATTGAAAAGGGCAGATATGTTAAAATTCCAAGAAATCAAAGGTTATTTAAATTATGTAAGGCTATTGAAGATGAATATCATTTCTTTTTCACTTGTCAATATAATACACTTTTAAGAAAGAACCTATTTGATCATTACCAAAATTATGAGATTTTTCGCATCTTTACCAAATAATAAAAAAATAAGTATTATTTTAAACCCATCAACACCCGAAGGTAGTGTCTTTTATAAAACAGGCATTAGAACTGAGGAAGGGAGACCGATGATGCCTTTTATATCAATATTATTCTTTGCTAAATTTGTATTGAATTATGTTTGTTGTATGTATGTATCTTGTATTGCTTACAACCCTAATGGGTTTATGTTTTGTAATTAAATAAATAAATTATTCACATTTTTAATGTCATGCCCATAGAACACATCCGAAAATAAAGCATGCGAGAATTACTTGAATTAATACATGACAATTTCCATGTGCACCTGGTATCATCACAACTCCCATGTCACGCCCTTAGAATACACCCCAAAATAAAGAGAGCAAGAAATACAGCTTTTTATTATAATAAGATAATTTCCATGTTATTTCCATACGTATTTGTGAATATTAATCAATCATGTTCTATTGGCGATTATGAACATGTAATGACACAACGACAATAGAGTACCGAAGGAACAAGAGAGGGTACTACAAAAATCGAAGTCCAAAGACATGGCAAAAACGGCAACAGAGAAAACAAAGACAAAACAAGAACGTGAGACAGCTACAATGCACGGAAATAAAAAGATAACATAAAAACTAAGGCACTCATAGTGTGAACTCCCATGAAAACCGGGAGTGACATCAGGTGCTCCAGAAGGGTAAGCATGATCTGTCCCGCTAGCGACACATGTCACACAATCAGTGAGGTATACATATAGGATGATTTCTCCTTCCCTATAGTCAATTTTTCCCATCTCGACGGCGAGGTTCCGTTAGCCCCTTCTTACGGGGTCTACATTTCAAAACTTGTTCGATATGCACGAGTATGTAGTGAAGTTTCTGACTTCAACGACCGAAAATCTTTGTCTCACTGAAAAACTCTAGATATCATAAATTGATAAAACATTCTCTAAATTTTATTTTAGATACAATGACTTATTAAGAAAATTTGGTTCTACATGCAGGGCTCTTATACAACAGGGCATTTTACATCCAAACTTTCATGGAAATATCATTTACAAAGCGCATAAATTCAAAAATTGTCCTTATTAATCTGTTGAACAAACATATTCATAAAGGATATAAATACAGCATTGTTGTTAAATCTTTACTTCTGGTTTTTGTTGGCAAAAATATTGACCAGCTCCTAAATGCTTAACACAATAACTAAAATTTAAACAAGTTTTCATATTGACAGTATTTGGCATTGCACAATAGCATGTTCTTCTTTCATAATTGATGATGTTGTTATACGAAATCTATTTAGAAGTATTTCAATTGAATTCTTATGTAAAAGAGGATTGATATCATAGTCAACGTAAATTATGTCCTAAGCTAGCTGTCAGTAACTGAGAGCATTTGTTTTGACTGTACCCATGTGTATTGTCTTCATGCTTTATGTACTTCATTGTAAGGGTACTCGTCTTGATAAGTTGGACTTTTTTCTAGTTTGATTTTTACTGCGAGTCTTTTTGTGTATTTATTTTTTAGCCATTCACATTTATTTTTTAGCCATTCACCACAAAACGAGTTTAACCACAACCGCAATTTTTGCACCTGTCCCAAGTCAGGAATATGTTGGTCATTGTTTTGTCCTAGTCTTCTAATAAAATTTTAGTTTCTTGATATTCGGGTTATTAGATGTGTTTTGTTTTCATTGATTTATTCACTTTTTATCCTTTTTGGGGTCATTTAGGGCTTGCTATATGGTGTGAGGTTCCTCATTGTGTTGAGGACCACAAGGTGAGCCCTAGATGCTTTGTTTTGGGTCGTTTTAACCTGAATATGGGATGTTGTCTCCTTGACATTTACCCCATTTCCTTTTTTTCGAAATTGTTTTGAAAGATCTCTTTGGTAGTGGATTGGTAATGTCATGTTCTAACCCATAGACATTGAAGTCCATGGTACACATCACTTCTCTAACCCTAAAACAATACCGTCGTTAAATTTTGAAAAGCCTTCGTAAATCATTATAGTATTCAAACATTTACAAGGAAAAAATCATCAGCACAAACATCACTGACGAAGATAAAAACTAAAGTACAGTATGATGTAAAACTAAAGTACTGACAGTAAGAACTCCCATAAAAACTGGGAGAGACATCAGGTGCTCCTGATGGGTAGCATGTCCTGCTCCGCTAGCGGCACCCGTCAAACTATCAGTGAATCAATCCAGGATTGAGTCATCAATCCAGGATTGAGTCAAAGTCAACTCCGTGAAGACGTGAAATCTATCTGAAAATGTCCGTTTTCATTTGAGACACTGGCACGTCATATCTGTCAATGATGTCATGGTGACGTCCATATAATTTCTGAAGGGATGAAAGTAACAAAGGCTGAACAAATCCCTGACTAAGCAGCTTTTGTGACAGTGTTTTTGCTCTATTAAAAAAAATACAGCATAATTATTAAACTACATGTACGACAGTAACGAATCAACTGTGAAATGTGCACTCCATTGGCTGGAGAGGTAGGTATATTAAGCGGCTCAGAAAGGGAAAGTTCTCAGCTGGGAAGTTAAATTATCACGTTTGTCTTATAGCTAAAGGGACCGACCATTTAACTTGAAAGGGGGGAGGGGGGCTGTGGTTTTTCTCTAAAAATATTTTTTGGACCTGATTTTATGTGAAAGAAATATTTTGGCTGCCAAAATGATGAAAAAAAAATTCCTGAAGTAGACTTTCTGCCCCCAAAAAATAATGTTAATTTTGGAAAAAAATATTTTGTTGATACACTTGAAAAAAAAAATTTACTCGCGAATCCCGACAAAAAAATTTCTGTCCAGAAAAAAAACCATACCCCCCTTTTCAGGTTAAATGGTCGGTCCTTTAGATTTCAAACGTCCATCTTCGTCAATGTAAATGTAAATTAAAAGATCGAAGTACGAAAAAAAAATCCTCCAAATTAATAATTAAGTCTATTGGCAAAATATATTCAGCACTGATATTCAGTGAGCGTGACTTTTCATTATAGCTGTCTGTTTAAAAAAATGTAGTTCTAAATATGTATGTATGTATTTATAACTGATAGACAAAAGGGGTCAGGAATCGGAAGTTATTTCTTCCCAGTTTTAACTACTTTTAATATCATATGTCTTATACTTACACTAGGCGAAAACTCTAACCGGCAACACCCGAAGCGTGCCCCGAAGCAACCCCTCAATTCTATGTAAAGGTGAATGAACTTTGTCCCAATTCTGCCCGCCAATGAACTATCAATAGCATTGTTTTTTGGGTACTTTTTTAATCACTAAAGGTAAGAGATTGAAAAATGCAATTCTACATACAAGTTCGTGTTTCGAAAGGGATAATAATATGTTATTGAAGAGCAAATATTTATTGTGTTAGTGTGCGTATGTTGTGCATATCAATTAGATATATCTATTTGTCTGAACGTTATAAACACATATTTACTATTTTTATAATCAGTCTAACTGTGTCCCTATTTTTCTTTCTAAAAATAGCGTAGTTTGAATTTCTTCGCTGGAGAAGTCAGTGTTATATTATTTAGTATATTCATGTCCGTAGACCTTGAGCACTGTCCCGTGGTGTCTGAAGCAGTTAAGTGACCTGTTCTCTTTTTACACGCACCTTGGTTTTTCTGCATCGGATACAAGGAGGTCTATGCGATCTTGAATTATATTCATGTCCATGGACCTTAAGCATCGGCCCTTGGTGTCTGATGCGGTCACAAAGTGGATGCAGTTAAACTAATTCATTGAATACTACTGACCCCGGGACTACTGATTAAATCTTTAAGGTCACTCCACATCTCGAAAGTACATAAATCAAGTAATCAACAAGATTGCTAGTGCACATTGTAAACATGCTAACTTAATTATTATACCCCCCGCAAACAAAGTTTTGGGGGTATATAGGAATCACCCTGTCTGTCTGTCTGTCTGTCTGTCTGTCTGTCCGTCTGTCCACACTTCTCGTAAGCGCAACTCCTCTTAAACGGCTTGAAGGATTTTGATGAAACTTTGCACAAAGGAAGAACACTATATGGAGATGTGCATGAAGGAATATAATTATTGTCGGAAACCAGGAAGGGGAGATAATTCGACTTAGACTTTTTGTTGATTCCCTATGTATGGGTTACCTCGTAAGCGCAACTCCTCTTAAACCACTTAATGGATTTTGATGAAACTTTATACAAAGGAAGAACACTATATGTAGATGTGCATGAAGGAATATAATTATTGTCGGAAAAAAGGAAGGGGAGATAATTCGACTTTGACTTTTCGTTGATTCCCTATATATGGGTTACCTCGTAAGTGCAACTCCTCTCAAACCACTCGAAGGATTTTGATAAAACTTTACACAAAGGAAGGACACTATATGGAGATGTGCATGAAGGAATATAATTATTTTCCGAAACTAGGAAGGGGAGATAATTCATTTTAGAATTTTTATTGATTCCCTATGTATGGGTTACCTCGTAAGCGCAACTCGATTTAAACCACTCGAAAGATTTTGATGAAACTTTACACAAAGGAAGAACATTATATGTAGATGTGCATGAAGGAATATAATTATTTTGGGAAACCAGGAAGGGGAAATAGTTTGACTTTGACTTTTCATTGATTCCTTATGTATGGGTTACCTCGTATGTGCAACCCCTCTTAAATCACTTCAAGGATTTTAATGAAACTTTAGGCAAAGGAAGGACACTATATGGAGATGTGCACTAAGGAATGTAATTATTGTATAAAACCAGGAAAGGGAGATAATTTGACTGTGACTTTTGTTAACGTCTTTTTTCTAAGAAATAATTTAAAGTGTAGATATTGTGTTATCAAGCTGTGGGGAGAAACACAGTTTTCATCGTAATCCTCATGAAAAGTTGTTTTCAAAGTTTTATAATGAAATTTCTCTAATGGTAATGATTCTTTTGTAAAATGTCAAATAGGCTAAAAAAGGGTGCATTTTATATTTGTCTGATTTCGACAGGAGTTTTTTCATTGGAACTCGTGTGAAAAATTCTTTCTTGCAGATTAATCATGATGTCCATACTTGTATTGTGTCAAAAATTGTACTGTGTCCACACCAACTTAAATTTGCACTTACCATATCGATTCAGGGTTCAATGAGCGGGGGGTTTATTTGGCTGCCATTCGGCGACAGCTCTTGTTATTATTATTATTATTATTATTATTGCTTGTTTATAAACCCGTTTCTAAATTGCTAATTTTGCATGTGGTATCAAATCGTTATTTATGAATTGATTGCATTATTTTGATGTTTCATTTGGATATAAAAGTGTTGACCGAAGCACATTTTTATTGAAGCGCGTTAGCGCTTTATTGTTGAAAATGTGCGCCCGGTCAACACTTTCATACTCCCTATAAGATATTATGTCACAAACAATGGGATTCTTTTGTTACTAATTCATCCGCCACGTGGTCATATGATCAAATGTGTTTCATGAGAATTGCAACTTCACATTGATGTGCCACGTTAGCGATGTTCACCTATCAAATTGACGGAATTCAAATGAATATTCATGAAATGTAATTATTGTTAAATGTAAATGCCCTGAAAAAAAATAAACTATTCTGTATTCTGCGTTATTCATACGAAAATTTTGCTTGATTTGGCTTTATCAACATTTTTTTTGTCTGGTAAATACCGGTTTGTGTGACACACATAATGCAAGAGCTTAAAACATTGTCATCCGATATTCTTAAAAGAAAATTACTTTGAAAATCTTGCTTAAATATTGTCCCTATCTGTTTACTTGCAATATGTTGCTCCATTTATTAAAAATGTGCTTATACTGAGGAAAGGAGAAAAAACAATTACACAATTCACACTTTGACAGATTTTTATGTTTGATATGTTTGTTTATATGTTTAATGTTTATACATATGCTTATACGGGTTAAACTACATTTCTAAACAAAAATATTCTTAAATGTTAAGAGATTACACTTTCAAAGCCCGATGGAAAACAAATCATTTCCTTAATACAAAACTTCCAATTTACTTAAAATTGTATTAAAAAAAACGGATCTCTGTTTATTGAAAAGAAATTTCAAAAGAAAATATTGTTGAAATAGCAGATTTATGATGTGAATTAGTAACACAAAAAAAAAAATAAAATAAAATAATAATAATAAAAAAACAGTCTGATTTAAAAATAACAATATCTTAAGTCAAGACATTTTGATTAAACTAAGGTGTAAGTCCCTTCTCTGTTATGAGCTTTGCTTGATGTTAAGCCCTTTAGGTAGATTGTTGTCTATCACCCCCTTTTTACGCTTTGGTCTTCGTCTTCCAAGTATTTTGATTTGTATCTGCCCTTTAAAGACCTATATATGTTGTCGATATGGGAATCTGGAGAAGTAACATTTACTGCAGTTTTGGTTGGTAAAGTTTGACTTACCATTAGTGCTACCATGTATTTGTAGAGACTTTTCCATTTACCTGTATATCCTTTCATTGTTTATTTAGTACCCAATGGTATCGAAAGATTATTCGCCTTACACTTCGGTGAAAAAGAAAAAGAGATACTATGTCTTTATAACGAGATGCTATGTCGTTATAGCGAGAAACTATGTCGTTATAACGAGAAACTATGTCGTTATAACGAGATACTTTCTCGTTATAATGAGATAATAAGTCGTTATCACGAGATCTTATATCGTTATAATGAGAAACTATCTCGTTATAACGAGAAACTAGTCGTTATAACGAGGTTCTATGTTGTTATAACGAGATGCTATCTCGTTATAACGAGATGCTATGTCGTTATAACGAGATGCTATGTCGTTATAACGAGAAACTATTATTTTTTATCTCGTTTTGACGATACTTTCTCGTTATAATGAGATAATAAGTCGTTATCACGAGATCTTATATCGTTATAATGAGAAACTATCTCGTTATAACGAGAAACCAGTCGTTATAACGAGGTACTATGTCGTTATAACGAGATGCTATCTCGTTATAACGAGATACTATCGCGTTATAACGAGATACTTAGTCGTTATAACGAGATGTTATGTCGTTATAACGAGAAACTATGTAGTTATAACGAGATGCTATGTCGTTATAATGAGATACTATGTCGTTATAACGAGATACTATGTCGTTATAACGGGAAACTATCTCGTTATAACGAAAAACTAGTCGTTATAAGGAGAAACTATGTCGTTATAACGAGATGCTATGTCGTTATAACGAGATGCTATATCGTTATAACGAGATGCTATGTCGTTATAACGAGAAACTATTATTTACCGAAACCCGAACCCAAAACCCAAACTAAAACATATTTACTGGCTATTCTAACGATAGCAAATTTATTGTTTTCCTCGACACCAACTATTTTCCTCCGCTTCGCGACGGGAAATAGTTGTGTCTCGGGAAACCAAAAACTTGCAATTGTCCTCATAGCCAGTAAAAAGGTGTATACTATTTGATGTATTGTACAAGTTTTAGTAATGAAAGGAATATTTCTGTTGAATAATAAAACTATTTTTGTTAGTAACTCAAAGCAAACACAATAATGAAAACTAAATAAATTTCAAACATGTTAAATATTAATTATTCAAAGAATTAAGTCTAATGTTGATCAAATAAATTGCTATGATCTAGTACACATGGTGACTAACAATCCTATTAATTAGAATGGTTTCTGAGGCGTTGCGCCAAAAAGAAAATGTGACATACGGACTGACGGATTCATAGACGCAAACCTTTATTAGGTCCCATCGTCGCGGTTTCGGCTCCGGGACAAAAACGTATCTCGTTATAACGACTAAGTATCTCGTTATAACGAGATAGTTTCTCGTTATAACGACATAGTATCTCGTTATAACGACATAGTATTTCTTTATAACGCCTTAGTATCTCGTTATAGTTTCTCGTTATAACGACATAGTATCTCGTTATAACGACTTTGTATCTCGTTATAACGAGACAGTTTGTCGTTATAACGAGATAGTTTCTCGTTATAATGACATAGCATCTCGTTATAACGACATAGTATCTCGTTATAACGACATGCTATTTAATTATAACGAGATAAAAACAATTATTGGATGTCCTAAATCAGCCACCGTAGGAAATAGATTACGTATGATAAATTGGCCGTTTGATCATATGGCAGAACTGTTACAGACTAACTCTTTTTAAGACAACGGCTAAGACGCAAATGTTTATTGAGAACTAAATACATGTATCTAAAAGCGCATTCAATAGACTCCGTGAGACTATGCACGCCTTATGATAATTTATAATACATTTAGTCTGAGAGAGTTCGATTTTTCTCCAAACAACATTAATGAACCGAAAAGATCCATATCTTTTTTTTTATAGTATAATGGCTTGTGTTTTATTTACGAAACGCTCCATATTCGCAATATGGCAGGGATTGCCACGGTTTTTGTTATTTTAAGGCCAATAAATCATATCGATCTATGTGTCATTGGGGCTTGAAGAAAACAAAGATATAACATTGTAATAAAATATTAATATAATTTCATGTATTCATATAATTCACAGCAAAACTGCATGTGTCAAGAAAAACAACTGGAGGCATGTCTCAAGAAAAACAAAATGGCATGTCTCAAGAAAAACAAAATGGAGGCAAAGACCCTGAAGTTGAGCCCCCTGACGGAGGATGGGGATGGATTGTTGTTTTTGCATCTTTTATGATGAATTTCATAATATGGGGAATACTAAATACGTCGGGTGTTTTATATGTGGAACTTTTGAAAGATCTGAAGACAGGGAAAGGACAAACTGCTTGGATAAGCTCCCTTGCTTTTGGAACTTTAATGTCTACAAGTAAGTCTTTGCAAATATATTGTTAACAATGAAAAGATATGTACATGAAACAAAGTCTCTACAAATACTGCTTCATGATTGAATCAAGCTATGGAACAACGCTTTTATAGTTTTTCTTCATCTTGAAGTCACCATGGGCCATCAACAATGAGCTTTTATAAATTCACTGTTTGTAAATAGCAGTTCCTGGTTGGATATTCCAAACGTGCCACCACAAATCGTCAACTGTAATACCATAGTTAACAATGCTATGTCTTCAAACTTTATTTTCTCTTTTGAGCTGACATTTTGATCGTTCATTTGATTACACAGTACACAATTTGTCTTTTATTTTTTAGACCTTCAACAATTTTTTATTTTAGGTCCAGTCTCCAGTGCTTTGTCAAATGCATATGGGAATCGATGTATAAGTATTGTTGGATCATTAGTGTCGAGCGCTGGATTTATAATGAGTGGATTTGCCATAAATATATATTTTTTATACGTAACATTAGGAGTCGTTGTTGGTAAGTATTTGAGTCCATACAATTCGTTTGCTATATATCGTAAACATATACTGTTAAATACATATTTAAACATATTGAATTTTACCTATCCTCTCACTGACACCGCCGATGTCTACTGAAAATCTTGATAATTCTTTACCAAACCCTTCACGAAGTTTTGAGTTTGATATTACTTTGGTATTGCTACAGTGTTTTACCACCAAACTTGACTCCTTGAGTTAGCCGGCAGATTAGCAGCGAGCACTTCTAGACCCATCTTTCAAAATTACGCCTTGTCTAATTCTTTCCGTATCAAAAATAAAGATCACAGTGGTTTCCGTAGAAGCCAAGATGACCCTAGGAAACCCAGAGTTTATTTTCCATTTTCTTGAGAGATTTTTTTTTAGCACAAAATGTAGAACACTCTCTACAACGATTCTAACAAACACTTAAATATTTAATGTGATTACATACAAACTTAATGATTTCTTATTTAAGGCATGCTGCAATATGAAACTAACAGAGAAGAAAGATCAAATGCTTCCATGGCGAACTCCAAAAACTATTTATACAAGAAATTTTGGTATAGATGGTCAACAAACCATCTCCAACAAATACGACAAGCTAAAATAGAGACTGAGAACTATAGAAATCGTGAAAATCTCAAAATAACCAACTATTTCTGACTGCAGCTCATATTAAAAACAAACTTTAACATAATGTTCCATTGATATTTTTTGCAATCACAAACTATTGTCATTAAATCAACCAAATGCTAGAAGAATCTAAATTAATATAGTAGGAATATTTTGATTCTTGAACACTAACGGTAGTAGTTGGGGGTGATAAGAAAAATTACTGAACAGCATGTCAAAAACCAAGGTCCATGAGACAAAAAGACATGCATTTCAAAAGAACCAACAGAAAAATTGTGGACCACAATGGTCCAGACTCGGTAAAGGCATTTCAGAAGAATTAATTAAACTATGGATATATTTATTTTGTTTGGAATGTGTAATTTTGCGCAGTTTAGGTGTTGTTACGTTATACTGTTATTTTTTTTACAGGTGCAGGTTTAGGTTTGACATTCCTACCATTTCTTGTGTGTTTGAATCACTACTTTGAAAAAAGGAGATCATTTGCTGTTGGTTTATCAGTTTGTGGAACTGGGGCTGGAACATTTGTTTGGGCTCCTGTAGTTGAAATTCTCATTCAAAAATATGGTTGGAGAGGAACGACTCTTATTCTAGCTGGAGCTGCTCTTAATCTTACTGTTTTGGGTTCTTTGTTAAGACCGTTGAAAATACCAAAACAAAACGAACAGACAAAAATATCCCATAGTAGAAAATCTGAGTGCGTTTTAGAAGCAAAAATGATGATTTATGATTCAAAGAGCAGAGAAGAAGACATTTCTGAAGATCCCGAGAGTGATTCAGATAAATTATTGCAGCTTGTAAATCAAGTACACCTAGAAGAACATAATGAGATGACCAATGCAAGTATTGAAACGGAAGGAGTTGGCACTGCTCCTAACAGATGTAAAGAGTACTTCAGACGAGCCTTAAAACACTATGATTTTTCACTTTTTAGAAACGTACCATTTTTAATATTCTTATTGTCGAATTTTACTATAATGTTGGGTATTAATGCACCATACGTGTACCTTCCAGATAGATCGCAAGAAAAGGGAATCAGTAAAACGGACAGTGCACTTTTTATTTCAGTAATTGGAATAGCCAACACGGTCGGACGTATAGTGTTAGGTTGGTTAGCAGACCAGAAGTGGGTCAACCGACGAATTTTATATGTAGTTTCAATGGTCATCTGTGGAACTGTCACATTTCTGAATCCATTTTCTGATAGTTTTATATATTTAATGTCATATTCATTGGTGTACGGAAGTTTCATGGGTGAGTAAAATTAATTTAGTGAAGAGCAATCCCTCGCAAACTTACAATATCTAAATTTAAGAAAATTTGGTTAAAATTAAGGAGTATCTTCCTCTTACATAACTCTATCCCTAGCTGATTTGGGCTTTTCCTGAATTCAGTTCACTAGAGAGAAACGACATGACGCATGTGATTCTAATACTGAAGTGAAACACTTTTAATATGCAAATTACGTGGCTCCGACATAGAGGAGTAATTTTACTTTATAATGTATAAGTAGTCACCGTATAATGCATAATACATACGTTAAAGATTGGGAAATTGCTATGGAAACATAAGATCTGCAACAGTCTCACATAAGGTTTTTTAAATGTACAATGACTTCACAAAAACCATTGTTTTAAAATTGCTGTGAAAGGGACCTAAGTGTAGGCAGAAATTTTCAAGGAAAAAAGGCTATTCATATTCATAAGGGTTATAATTACGGTATTGTCGTCAAGTCATTACGTATGGCCTTCTTTGGTATTAACATTGATTTTTTGATAGAGTCTTTGCATTCTAACTTAGCACATTCTAAATTTCTAAAATCTGTATTGCATGGACACGGGTTATGTATTCCGGTATATGCATGAAATCATTATCCTAAACTCCTCATAGGAAGGGATCTTGGTGGAAGCTGTATACTGGGGGTACATAACTTACTTTGTCAGTTGGTAATGGGTCTGGAGCTGGCATGTCAGTTAACTGCTAGCAGTCTCTTGTGATTTCATGTTTATGTCCGTATATTTAGTTCTTTCAGTTTCATTTTTCACAATTGACTCAG
This sequence comes from Modiolus philippinarum, assembly GCA_002080025.1. Lineage (NCBI taxonomy): Eukaryota > Metazoa > Mollusca > Bivalvia > Mytilida > Modiolidae > Modiolus > Modiolus philippinarum. The sequence goes on from MJUU01006300.1 coordinate 32,471, forward strand.
TCCTGTTGCCAACTGAATTTTACTGTTGTTACGATTGTTTTTTGATTTATCACATTGGCTGTAGGGGGAAGGTTTGGGCCCAATAAAACTAGTTTAACCCCGCCGCAGCAGGTTTGCGCCTGTCCTAAATCAGGAAATTTATTAAGCCTTTGTGTGTCTTGTCTTTTTTCTAGTTAGTTTACTTTATGTCTATAGGAGTCTAGGATGATGTTTATTTCGCTGAACTTGATTACTCTTTATTCAGGGGCCGACTCCGACCTACCGTTGGGTGTGGGGTTTTCTCACCGTTCATTGAAGATCTGGTGGCTTTGAGTTGTTATTACTCCCCTTTGGGTCGTTGTCTCTTTGACACATTCCACGTTTCCCTTCTTTTTTCTAATATTTTCCTTTTAGAATAAAAAAAATAGAAGAAATGAATATGTCTATATTTTTACCACGTGACTGTTTATTAGGCTTTGGTACCGAAAGGCATTAAATTACTATCTGTGGTAAATTATCACTGTTAAAATTATAAAAAGGCCGAATTCTTTCGTGAATGGCCATTTTAGAGCTCACGTGCACACAGTTCAATATGGTAAATGAACAACCAGAGGCGTTAATGTTTTGTGTTAGCCCAATTGTTGCAATAGTAAAACGTAAGAAACCAACTTATATCTCACGTAAAAAGTCTTCCGAAACGGAAGCAAAGTTCTTACATTTGTAAAAATCAAAGGTCCGGGTATCCTTTACTCAATTATTAAATTCTGTGTTTTTGTTCGCTGGTCTGTGGTACTGCTGCACAGAATATGAGATTTTTTAAAATTTAAATGAAACAGAAATAACGTTGTTCTTCCGTTGCCATGTCAGGACGTAGTCTTATATGTGTTCTGGACTGAAAGTTTCCATTCAGTTAGGGGAGTAAAAGAAGTCTTGTATAATTACAGGTGTCTTTAGTTCTTTGTATATCACTATCCTTGTCGGTCTACTTGGATTAAGAAAACTCAGCAATGCACTAGGACTTGTTATGATGGCGCGTGGCATCGCATCTTTCATAGGACCCCCAGCTGCTGGTAACTATTCATCATTCCTAAAGGTTAAATTGCATAACATTCACATTTGTACCATTCTCCACCGAACGCACAGAACACCAAAAAACGTCTTGACCATTATCCTTCAAGTTTGACCTAGATTTTTTTCACTCCAATGAAGTGCACTGATTTGATGGAAATTAAAGTAAAAAGTTCCAGAAAGTCGCGGATGTTAAAAAAGAGGCAAACATCTGTTTCACTGTTAACATGGAGACTACAGGGAACTTCAGGAGACATAAAACACAAAACACGAAAATTTGACGGTTTCAAAAATGTCTTTTTTAAAAATTAGCAGTTACGCTAAATTAGCAGTTGCGCTACAGCCAGCAATTTCCCTTAAAAAGTGTTATTACACACTTGTATATATGACTCACAGAGAGCTGTGTAAGAACGGTTCAACTGGAAACTTTTTATAATTAGTTAGAAGCATTGGTGAAAAAAAATAAATAAGATAAAAAAAAGAAATAAAACCAAAGAGAGATGAAGAGATATATTGTATATATAGCCTCAACGAAGCATAATTTATTAGGTCAAATGGTTTAGCATCCATATTGGCACCCATAATGGGGATTTATCATTATAAAAAGTGTTTGCATAATATGTCGACGACAAAAACGCCTTCATTGCACGAAAAACGATAGTATATATGAGATAAATGTCTACCCCTGATACGTATACGACGTATCAATTTCACAATAGAAACAAAAAATGGGGAGTATCGTCTCTTAAAAATATATATTCCTTTTAAGGAATTTGACTCTGATCATATTTACATGTGGTAATATTCGTTTTTGTTTTTGACATTGTACATTGATAACCAGTGCTCAGCCAAAGAAGATGCAAATTCTCTTTTTTATCAAATCATATTTTTCTTCGTATTTTCTGTATTCAGGTTGGTTATACGACTTAACTAGAAGTTATAACACATCTTTTTATGGTATTGGAGCAGTATTGGTTGTGGGTGGAATTCTAGTGTGGTTTATTTCAATAGTTGAAAGAAAGAAAATACATTTATTGAATAAATAAGAAATACCTTTGATATGATTTAGTCAAGCAGAATGTTACGATTATATTCGAAATCGTTTATTTAGCATGAAGAATTTCTGTGTATGAAAATCGATAACAAACTTTTAAATGTTGTAACTGACATTGTTACATAATAAAATTGTATCTGGTCACATTCTTCAGTTCAT